>NW_004624739.1:3090325-3104827 GCF_000247695.1 Heterocephalus glaber
TTTTTCCCTTCCCCTACCCCTCCCAATTCCCCTGCTCTTTTAGACCTTTTCTTCCTGTTACACAATATCAGTTATACATTTTTTAAATTACAGTATTAAGATCTAGGGGACATTACCACAGATTTTACAGAATTTAAAAAAATATTGAAAGCATATTACAAAAATCTTTTTTGAAATAAAATCAAATTTAAAAGCTTATATATAGCAAAGGAAACAATCAGCAGAGTGAAGCAACTGTCTACAGAAGGGGAGAAAAACTTTGCCAGCTACTCTTCAAACAAAGCTGCTGCCTGCCTTGAAAGCACAAGGTCCCGAGTTTGACCCTGGTACCAAAAAAAAAAAGACAAAGGATTAATATCTGGAATATATGAAGAACTAAAAAATGCCAAAACAAACCAACATGCATACATGCATACTTACATACATACAAAGAGCCCAATCAATGGGCCATAAAGAGGTCAGGCCTGAGTTTTAGCCCCAGCTATATACCATTTCCTAGTGTGAGTCTTAGGCAGGTGGTTTAGCCTCTCCCAGGATCACAGGTCTCATCTTAAAATAGGCATGGTAACAGCATGTACCCCACCGGGGAGTTGAAAGCCTTAGATAAGATATGTGCAGTACAGGCAGTGTGTGCCACATCGTAAATGCTCCAGAAAATGAATGAGCTCTTATTGTGAGCTACCACAAAGCCAGTTGCTGAAAATCAAACTTGATAAACAGAAAACTAATCAGCCATCTCTACTTCAAATGATTTCTGGTCAGTTAGCAAGAAGATCTAGGAATCTGCTTGTGGAAGATTTTTCTTCCACAACACTACAGGCCAGGGAGAGAGCAAATAGGAAGAGCCTGGCTCTCTCAAAGCTGACAGAAGAGAGTAAGTTGGAAACATCTTGGGCTCCTTGGAGACACATAAAGTTCCCTGGGAGACGGGTCCTGCTGAATAAAGTCCAACTTCACACCTGGGGCTTCAGCACACACCATGCTGTCTCTATGGGCCACCACTAGTGCAAATGGTGGCCCATAGTCCTTGCCTTCTGCATTATCCTTCCCTTCTCCATTCTTTGATGTGGAAAATAGATATTTTCTCACTCTTACGCAAAGTGCTATGCAAATGTAGTTTCAAAGCACATTCCCACCTCCACCCAATGAGATTGTTATCCCTGAGTCTTTCCCAGTGAGAAACTGGGGAGCTGCCAGTCATGGAGAACTCATTCTAAACCAGGTTGGGGATTTCTAGCAAGATGTTTGCTAACCTTGCCACTCAGTTGGTGCCCTGCTGAGGGGAATATGGATTGATAAAAATCTTTCTGGAGGGCAATTTCCCAATAGGGAAAAGAAATAAACAATTATAAATACTTATAAATAAATAATTACTTATCTTCATCTTAACTTGTTTTATAGTATTGATATGACTTGGATCCTTTTCTGTGCCTTGGTCGTCTTCTTCTCCTCCTCCTCCTCCTCCTCCCCCTCCTTCTCCTACTCCTTCTTTTTTTTTTTTTGTACCGGGAATCAAACTTGGGACTTTGCACTTGCCAGGCAGGCAGTGGAACCACTGAGCTAAATCCCTGGTCCTATGCCTTGGTCTTCTTATGAGGCTCCTTCTAGCGGATCTTTGCCTGGCCCTGAGGTGAAAGGTTTGGTTCTGGAGGCGGCAGTAGTGTGGAAAGAGCCACCACAAACACTGGAAACAATGGAATGTCCTCTACATCTGTTAGATTGTCAATGGGGGCATGGCATGACCAGTGAAAATGATCTATCTATCCTTACCTACAGCTCTCCAAATTGCTAGAGAGGAAATACAAATGATTGTATATAGCCAACCAAACATGGTCCTCGAATAATGGAGCCATAGAAAGTAAAATAAAGCTGTTGTGTATGGCCAGATGGAGATGGGAGGAAAAGGGGAAAGAGAGATGATTTAGAGAGAGAACTCCCATTGTCTGGGATAGTATCTTGCAAGACAAGAAAAAGAAAAGGGAATCTGGAATATAGCAGGCTTTTTGTTTTTGTTTATTTGTTTTTGTTTTTTTGGTGCTGGGGATCGAACTCGAGTCCTTGCGCAGCAGGCGGTGAAACCACTGAGCTAAATCCCCGGCCCTAGCAGACTTAGATTTGAAAAGCAGCATTGCCAATAAAGAGCAAAATGTATGAAGCTTGATTTCCTAATCTGTAAAATTGAGAAGTGATTCACAGAGTTAGTGGGAAAATGAAATCAGATGAAAGAGTATATGTAAAGCATCTAACTCATAGAAGGTGCTCACAAAAAGTGAGCTCCATTTTTTCAAGTATTTTGTCTTGTTTCCTGAAGAAGCCTATGTGTTTTGCATAATGTGTGTTGATTTCAGATTCAGAAAGTGTGATTAATGTGACATCTCTAAAACTATTTTATGTCCCAAATATGCATGGTCTTGTCACTAGACAGCATATGTAGTTGGCATAGTTTTCACTATCTTTTTTTTTTTTTGGTACCAGGGATCGAACTTGGGACCTTGTGGCTGCAAGGCAGGCACCGGAACCACTGAGCTAAATCCCCGGCCCTAGTTTTCATTATCTTATTGGAGTTTCTAGGTATTTTTCCTTGTACTGACCTTTTTGATTAAAGATTCTATTCACTTGATTAAGAAGTTGGTTAAATACTGAAGAAGTAAGTCCAAGAGAAGTATTTTTTTAAAAGATTACATAAAATGGTGTTTCACCTTCTAAAAAACATGGTGAGTTGTTTTCACATCTTCTGCACAACTCACCAATGGCTTTGAAGTATACTCAAAAGACAGCTAGAAAGATTGGTCAAATAGGGATGGGAGAATGTTATAAAGTTTACTCAAGTGTCCCATGGAGATAAGCACCAAGGTAGAGGAAGAGTCAGAAATGGTCCTGTAAGCATGGGCCTTCTGTTTCACATCCTTCTGTCCCAAGTTGTTACTAAAGTAATTAACAGTTAGGAAAGCTGTGATCACCCTACCTGAGGCAGTAAAAGCTCATGGTGAGGATTCCTAATTTATCACAGGCAGTAAATGCTAACAAATTATACTGTACTAAAAGAGCCATTGCCCAAGAGTATAACCCAGAAGACACCACTGAAATAAAATCTTTATTATTATTTTCCCCTTAAGATGAGTGGGTTTTTAGTATAGTGGATGTTTCTACAGATTGCATTTTTACATTATACTCTTTGATTTCTTTAAAGCAGATTCTAGGTTGGCTTTGGCATTAGCAGAAATATACCCTTTGTCTTCCCTGTATTTCTCTTCTCACTGTCACCTCTATCTCAAGGGGGCTTTTCCAGTGTTTGATGAGAGTATTCAGTTTGATCTATTTTGCAGTTAGAATGGGAAAATGATATTTATTCATGTTTGTACTCAGGCACTCAGTCAAGAGTCAGTCTTGTCATTTAAATAGTAAAATATGCATCAGAAACATCAACTACAGGTTTCAGTGGCAATGGGAAGCAGCATGTTTGGAAATTACACATTAGGATTACCAGATTCCATCAGTCTACCTTCTAGTGCAGTAGTGGCAAACCTATGGCATCTGTGTTATTTGTTTTTCTTTTAAGACAAAAGATGTTAGTGCATGAGTTTTTTTTTCCCTAAACTAAAACCTTGTTTCTAAAAGGTTCACCTTCACTGTTGAATCTAACAGTTTCTTGTTATGGCCATAGCAATTATTCAAAACTAATCTGGATAAATTTATTGATACTGGAGAATATATTTATTTTAAAACCCAAGAATTCTGCTCTTAAGAAACAAGATTGTCTGAAGCTATTACAGGCTCCTAAGACTTCAGAGGCCCTTGGCCATGTCACCTTTGAGTATCTATATCTTTTCTCTTTCCAAATGCTACATAGAAAGGGGAAAAGATAGGAAGTATCATTTATTTTGCCTCTTTTCTGCCTATCTTTGGAGTAGGTTGCAAACCTTGGTTTTGTTGCTTTAGATTTTATTTTCTTCTTCCCACTTAATGCACAGGGTTGCTTGTGCCTCACACATCCTCTTGCTCTTGTGGACAGGAATAAGGACAGTGGTATCATCGAGAGCATGATGGACATCCAGAACCTCTGCCCAGACCCGAGGCTCAGGGTATGCAGGGTAACACAATCACCAGATGGTTCCCTTTTATGTTCAGTTCTGTGGAGAGCTGGTATCTGATTGCTTGACTCAGCTGCTACTGCTATGTTAGGAGACACTAGTGTTAGGGTCACTGGCAGGTTTTTAGTTTGAAGGGATGTTGTTCTGAAAAAAAACAACAACAATAACAACCAGAGACTTACAAATGGAGAGGCTACTGAGGGGTTATAGAAGACCTGAATTAGAGTCTGAAAGCAAGACCCGAGGCAGCTCTAGGGAGTGGCTCCCTCTGCCCCCAGCTTCATTCACTGGGTCTGCGCCATTCTCCTCCCTACTCTGACCACATCTCAGGGCTTCCTCAGAGCTTCTCATGCCTCATAGCTTTGGCTTCCACAGGGTCCATCCACCACTTTGCCCACCAAAACTGCTTTTGCCTTTAGCTCACACTGATGCCTGATTTCTTAAACCACATTCACAAGAGGTGGAAACTAATTGGCCCAAGCCCAGTCACCCACAGGTCATTGGCCAGTTCTGGTCTAACTGGTTGAAATTTTGGGGCTTACTATTTAAAAGACAGGGCACCCCTCTACATCTCTTCAAAGAGACTAGTAGTGTAGCTAAGTTTGAATGAAGCCTGGATGAACTGTCAGTGAAAATTTTTGTGTTTGAGCATTATTACTGAAAAATTTGAAATCTTTAAGAATTTCAGGGATTTGATTATTTCTGGAAAAATTATAAATTCTGGGACAGCTGTTTCAGTGATCTGAGGACCACAACTAAGCTCTTTGATGCTCTAACAAGGTAACGTTCTGGAATCTTGGCCTGGCTTTGCAGGCACCTCCTAGAGCTCCTTACACTGTCCAAAGTGGGGATGACTAGGTTTGCATGATGTCTCTCTGTTGGTTCTTTTTTCCTCCCAGTTTCTCCCTCTGTCAGCTCTCTTGCCTGTAGCCTATCCCACAGAGGCTGTAGCGGAAGCATGTGCTCCAGCTTGGCACACATCTTCTCCTATGTTCCCTTTACCCCCTCCAGGCCCCCTGCTGTTCTGCAGTGCTTCCATCCTCAGAGTGCTGGCCCTAGCCCTCCCTCTGTTCACAGGAACAAAGGGAAGGCTTTCCTTTTCCTGCCCAAAATCTCTTGTGATCCTTCTCTGCACAAGTCCTCCCCCTTCCTAAGCGCATCTCTGATACCACCTCTTTTAAAGTCTCTCCCCATTCTCCATGGTTAGTGAGTCTCGTCTTCCTCAGACTCTCACACACCATTGCTCTCTTTCCCCCTGCCTCAAGATTTCCATTCCTCTCCCATGAAGTTAGGAGGCACTTAAAAGTAAAATGAAAACCTCACACTGAGTGTGGCATGGTAGTCAAGCAGAGGAGCACTGTAAGACACATAGAATCTGGATTCAGATTTTCATCAGAACTCGAATTCCTGGTGGGCTGACTGGCTGTGGATTGTGTATTATTTATACAAGTCACTTGACTCTCCTAGCCTCAGCTTCCACATCAGTAAAATAAGAACAGAATTGGACCAATTTCATGGGCTCATTGTGAGACTCAGCCAGGCCCATATACCTGGACTATTTCATGACCTCACTTGCAAATCATCAGTTGCTGTCCTAGTGATTACAGTAGGTGCTCCGTAAACGCCAATGCCCTGGGCAGCCACTGGGCAGGGACTCTGGAGGTCCCAGGTTTAGCCAACTGCATTAATTTCCTTGGCCATCAAGACTTTTATAAGAGCTGCTAACAGGCAAGAAAATTACTGGGCTTGAGTTTCACCTCCTCCCCCTAACCGAGTCACCCTCTGAAGGAGGTGCTAATGAGCAGCGAAACAGCCAAAAGGTGGGCAGTAAGGAAGGCAGAGGAGTCAGCCTGGGGGTTGACCAGCCCTCTGCTAGGTAATCAGCACATCCCTCTGCTAGGTAACAAAGTGTCCCAAGCCCCACTTGGCACCAAGAGGAGGACAGGGTTCGTGCAGCATCAGGTGCAAAGAATCTGATTCTGGAAAAGCTTTGAAAAATGTGTGAATCGTGCCCCCCCACTGTAGCCATAAAAATAAGCTTCACGCATCCTGCATCTAGCCTGGATGTCTTACTAGCTGCTTTTCCTCTTGAGCCAGTTCTACTTTTACTGATCACCTTCTTGACAGAAATATTAAGCCACAGAATGTTCCTGGCAAGTGGCAACCTGACTGCCATCAGCAGCAGACAGACTTGAGTCTTCCGTTCTAGGCCAGTGGCCAGGCAGGCAGGCACAGGAAGGGCAGGCCTAGGATTCTGGCTTCTTCCCAGACACCAGGGCAGCCAGTGACATCACAGACCAGCCTGTCTCACATACACCTTTCCTTCCATCCACAGTGCTGACTCAAAGACTCCAGGGGAGAATGAGGCCGGCGGCCCCAGTGTTCACGAGCCATCTTCACCACCACCCTTCATGCCAAGGGCAGCGAGACCAGAGGCTCTCAAATCTGGCTACACTTGAGAACCACATTCTGCCACCCTTGAACATTTGTTGTGCTGTTAGTTGAGCTAATGCATCCTCAGCACTTGGTACTTAGTATTCCTTTTCTCAGTATTGGTAACCCTGCACCTTACAAATAACAGCATATCAAATTAATATAGGTCTGGGCCGAGGATTTAGCTCAGTGGTTTCGCTGCCTGCTGTGCAAGTGCAAGGACCTGAATTCAATCCCCGATACCAAAAAAAAAAATTAATATAAGTCTAATAAAAATTGAACACAATTTGGAGCAACACTGTGCCGTACTTGGTTGTGATTAGCCTGCTGTGGTTCCACTGACATTAAATCAGACTCTCAATGGGGAGGAAAGGAAGCATGCTCCATCAAGGAGGCTCATTGGAAGAGGGCAGAGGAGGGCATAGTACAGTTTAGAAAAATCATGAACTGGGTTGAATGCCAATAGAATTCTTATGGTTGGGGTTCAGTATGTCTGCCTAAAAGACTCATTGTGTTGAAGGCTTGATTGATGATGGGCTTTGGGGAAGTGATTGGATCATGAAGGCTTTAACTTCATGAAATCATAAATTGCTGGCATTATTGGGAAGTGAAGGAAACAGGAGGCAGGACGTAGTTGAAGGGAGCAGATCATGGGAGCCTGACCTTGGGATCTATATCTGGCCCCCGACCTATCTCTCTCTCTGTCTCTATCTATCTATCTATCTATCTATCTATCTATCTATCTATCTACCTATCTATCTACCTATCTATCTACCTATCTATCTTTCCTTACCTCCCTTCCTGGCTCTCATGGAGTGAGCAACTTTCCGCCACCATGCCTTCCTGCCATGTTATTTTGCCTCACCCTGGGCCCCAAAACAAGGAAGCCAACTGACCATGGATGGAAAATTCTAAAACCACAAGCCAAAAATAAACCTTTCCTTCTTTAAGTTGTTTATCTCAGGTGGTTTGTCACAGCAATGAAAAGCTGAGTAACAAGAGTCTTAGATAGACTCTAGCTGCCACATTACCTGAGATGGAAAGTTTGTGGCATGCATGCTGATAGTCCATGAACAGAAGGGTTTTTTTAACATCAAAATAATTTTTCTTATGAACATTCCATTATACTGATATTTAGAATTCAAAAGTTTAAAGAAAAACATTTGATATTTTAATATTTACCCAAGGGTCTCATAATAAGTAGGAAATTTGGTCATGAACTTTGGGGTGGAAAAAGTGGGTACTTAGAGAGAGGTTCACACAAATGTCCAAGCTTGAATGTATTGTTTCCTTACAGGAACATTGGACTTTGAAGCATGTTTCTTGATCCTTTAGTTTTGTGCTAAGAACGTGTCATCAAACACAAGTCAAAGTTACATATAAAGAGTTTAAGGGCCGGAGATCTAGCTCAGTGGTTTCGCCACCTGCTGCATAAGCACAAGGTCCCAAGTTTGATCCCCGGTACCAAAAAAATAAGAGTTTAACTCACTTGGCAGGTACAGTAGCTCCTTGGAAACCCTGGGACCATTGGGTTCTGGTAGGTAAAAATGAGTGTAGACTTTGCAACAGAACTTATTTCTTCTAGGAATGAAAATCCAGAGCAAGACACTCTAACCAATGGTGCTAAGCTTTGGTTTGCAGCAGTGTCACCCGCATGATTTGTAAAACTGGTTTCTGAGTCTCACCCATAGAGTCTATAGTTCAGTAGATCTAGGTTGAGGCTAAAACTTTGTGTTTCTAATTCTCAGGTGATGCTCATGCTGCACATCTGGTACCCACACTGTTCTAACATGAAGAGGGCAGGAAATGTGGAGCAAGTTCAGTTGGGCACCATTGCAGAGTTCAGGATCTCAGGGAGAGGGAACAGTCCACGCCTGCGAGCAATGGTGAGTTCGGTAGGGAGTCCCTGGGTGTGGTCCCTCCCTAGCTCTGACCCTTGCACCCAAAAAGTGGTAGGAACAGAATATAAACACAGCAAATCAAGAACTGTGAAGGTTCTGAAGTTTTATTCTACTTGCCATCTAACAAATTAATCTCCTACACTTCCATGGATGCTGGTGTAGACACCACTACTCCTAAGTCAGAGACAAAGAACAATTTATTGTTCATAGAAATAGCAGTAGCTAGAGTATTAACATTTTTTGTGCCAGGTTCCAGAGCCTCAATTCCCATAGGGCAACATAAAGAGAGCCAGTTCATATCTTTATGTGATGGATTAAATTATAGGAGAGGACCTCTGATGTTAGGGAATTGGAATCTTTTGTAATGGGCAGAAAATATGCCTGGCCTCTTCTGTGGTAAAAGAGATACTGTATCGGGCCAGGGATTTAGCTTGCCTTGCAAGTACAAAGTCCTGAGTTCGATCCCCGGTACCAGAAAAAAAATACTGTATCTTCCAAGGCTGTATGGTCTATAAAATTTCTAAAATGATAACCTGGAACAATGTTATTAGGTTCCACTGCTTTGCTAGATGTGCAAACCATAGAGACCCATGGACTTGTTTGTTAACAGGTCTATGCTCGTAACACCTATCCCAGGGAGTGTATATACTATGGTCCACTGGCCTATAGCCTGTTTTCCTACTGCCAATGAGCTAAGAATGATTTTTACATTGTTAGTGGAGAAGAATATATAACAGGATCCTTATGTAGCCTGCAAAGTGTTGAATATTTATTCTTGCCCTTTACAGACCTTGCTGGCACCCCAGAATTTGAACTTTCAACCTCAATAATTGTAAGAAATAAATTTTTTAAAAAAGAAAGAAATCTGAGTTGTTTATAAGTCACAAGGCCATTTTGTTATAGAAACCTGAACTAAGACAGTAGATGGATGGATGGATGAGTAGGTGAATGGATGGGAAGGTGTGTAGGTGAGTTATAAAAGTTTAAGCACAAGAATCTTGTCTTCTAGTTCTTTGGTCTTCTTTCCATGGTTCTTTCCTGCTCCACCCATTTACTTCCAACCCAATCCATTTCAGTCTTAAAAATTGGCTAGAAATAAAATGCTAAAGGGCCGGGGATTTAGCTCAGTGGTTCCAGCACCTGCCTCACAAGAGAAAGGTCCCAAGTTTGATCCCTGGTACCAAAAAAACAAAACAAGCAAACAAAATGCTAAGAACACTGATGTTCAAACATATGTATAGAATGAATAAAAAAATGAATCAATTACAGAATTTTAAATCTATAATAACTTAAACTTCTGAATAGTCCAATGTGTATTGTTTTGTTTTGTTTTTGGTGCCAGGGTTTGAACTCGGGACCTTGTGCTTGCGAGGCAGGTGGCAGAAAAACTGAGCTAAATCCTCAGCTAATGTATATTTTGCTTGAAGCTTCCAAAGTCTCTAAGGTCTGTACATTTAAAAAAAAATCTTTATTCAAACTAGATTCTCTGGAGGGCTGAGGCAGGCAGGACACAAGTTTGAGTCTAGCCTGGGCAACTTATCAACTTGGTGAGATCATATCTCAGAATTAAAAGTTTAAAAAAGGGGTTAGGGATGTTGCTCAGTGTGAAGCCCCTGGGTTTGATCCCCAGTACCATCAAAAACATTGATTAATTCTTGCATATAAAAAATTTAAAACAAGGTATATAGAGTAGACCAACTCTTCCTTTTCTAATTAATAACATCATGTATATCCTTTAGATTTTTAACAATGTATATACCATCATTTACCCATATATAAATGTCATTTACTCAATTGTTTAAAATGGTTTAATCATATACATAATCTTTCCCCAGAAAACACATGGCAGACATCATGGAGTTGTACTTAGCTCATGGTTGTTTTTGGTTTTTTTCCTTTTTTTGGTACAAGGAATCGAACTTGGGTACTGGGGCCTGTGCTTGTGAGGCAGGCGGCAGAACCACTGAGCTAAATCCCCAGCCCATGGGGTTGTTGTACTAAAGACTGTTGTTTATTTAGAAAATGTTTTGGTCATTTCCTGTGCAGCCTCCAAGACTTCACCAAAAGTAATGTTGATTGACATTTGTTCCCATAGAGCTTTTACTTTAGATCCCCCAGGGCTAGGGGGTAGGGCGGGGACATGGAGCAGGGAGTAAACTGCTAAGAACTTCTGGGCTGGGGAAGAGAGGGTATCAGTGTTGGTAAACATGCCTGGAGGAGAAGGTGGTGCTCTGAATGTGCATCCACAGCACGAAGAGTCTGGCAGATCTTCCTTCACGGGAAGATGGAAGGGATGTGTTAGGGGTAAGGTGTAGCTCTCCCTGGCCAGACTTAGAAACCCCCAGTGCTTGAAAATTTCTGTGGCTCTCATGAGTCAACCAGGTGTCCATAGGTTATTGACTCACACATGATTTATAAGGCACAGAAAACCTATTGCCTCTGATGCTTTCTTAAAAATTCAGAGCCCCCAAAGACTGATACCTCTGCACTGGGCTCCTCCTGGACCCATCTCTGTTTATCAGGGCCCTACAGAGGGAAGAATGCTACCCGCCCTCTCTCCTTCCAAAGGTTGTTCTTAAAATCAGCTCAAACAGGAAAATAATAACTGTGATAGATTTGACCTTTGAAAAAGAAACATTAGATCCTCTTTCTGGTAGTGAGAAATTCAGTGCTGGCAAAAAAATTATGTGAGTCACTGACAGAAAAGAGACTAGTAGCTACAGCTCTACCAGCACAACTGAGAGAAGGATAAAACACAAATTAAAATATTAATCTTAATGATTCATATTATATAATAGCTTTATCTAAAAATATTGTGTTTAAATAATAAATATTGGTGTTAATTATTAATACCAATAGTTTTGCTTCCTCAAGTTTTAGTGTGTGGAAGTGCAGATTGTATTTTCCTTTTCTCCAGCCCCAGTGCATCAGAATTAGGACAGGTAACCTGGTCCATTATGAGCTTTCATCCATTGGGTAGAATTAGACTTCAAGGAAGAAGTAGCAGGGTGGTCTACACTCAGGAAATCATCAGGAATAATTCAAATCTTGGGCCCCAATATGCTAGGCAATATCATAGATCAGTTTTTGACCAATAAAGTGGAATATAAAATGGATGAACTGTCTTTTCTCATTGCTTTTCTCATTGCTGAGACAAAATACCTGACAGCCAAAGTTAAAGGAGGTAAGCTTATAATAGCTCCAGTTTATAGAGGTTTCAGTCCATAGTTGGCTGGCTTCAAGGCATGATGACATGGCAGAGGACATTGCAGAGGAGAACTGGTTCATGGCAGGCAGAAGGCAGCAAAGCAATGAAGTAGCAAGCAGCAAGTGACCACAGCAGCCCTCTTTCTGTGCCTTATATTTTATCCAGGCTACTCACCCTTAAGGTGGGGCACCCTTAATCCTAGCATCACACCATGAATCAATTCTAGCAGCACATCCTTAATCCCAGCATCACACACTCTAGATCCAGCCACCTCTGAAAAGCCCCCCACCCCCATCACCACATAAGGCTTTAGGGAGACATCTGGAAACAAGCTGTAACATGAACCATAGAAGAAAGAACCTTTTAATAGTTACTATCATTAAAACCGTCCCAAGCAGTCAAAATTTTCAGCAGTTTTGGTTGGTAATTCTTTTGTGAGTCAAAAGAACAACAAACTCAGTGGTAAGAAACAGAGGGTTAAACATTCAATACAAGGGTTAAAAAAAGTTATAAGAGCCCTTTAAAGCTTAATTTCATAATAGATGACAGATTTCTGCTTTAGTAGTGGTAGACTAGGAAATTTATACCAATTTAACTGTTGAGAACAATTAGAAAAGCTGGGCTAAACATTTGTAAAAATTTTCTTGAAGGCCTACTGGGGATATAGCTCAGTGATTCTGTTGCCTACCTTGCAAGCACAAGGTCCTGAGTTCAATCCCTGGTACCAAAAAAAAAAATTTTTTTTCTTGAAGGCATTAGAGAGCTAATAAGGCAGAAAAGAATTACTAGGTTAAAATTTGTGAGAAAAATAGAAATCTAGAGCAATGGAAACACAGTGTGTTTAGGAGCATTTTTACAAATTCCAGATGAGGTGGGTGGGGGTAGAGAAGCTAAGCAGGACTTTGATAGCTTCATGGGGTATGGAGAAGCAGGAATTAGGCAGTGGTGGTGAACCTGTGGTATATGTGCTGGAGCAAGCTGTTTGTTGTCATTGAAAGCTCTAAAAGGTTCACCATCCCTGGGACTTTAGGGCTTCTCAAAGTGAGGAGGGCTAGTGAACCCTGTATGACTCTGGGTGATAAGCCTAATTATCTATACCTAGAATAAAGACGATACAGAAGTAAACTAACTTTCAAAGGGACGAAATCCAGCCTCAAACTTTGTTATCACTAAGTTTGGAAAAAGAGAATCCCACATTGCTAATATCCCTAGCTATCATCCAGAAGCAAAGATAAACCCTTTCTGAAGGAATGGTAGGTTGCCTGTAATCTTTTTTATTTTTAAATATTTTTTATACTAATTTTAGGCATGCAATTATTCCAGGCTCATGAGGAGGAGAACAACCACAAATAAAGACAAAGAGAAACAACAGAGCTACAGAGCATTATAAATATGCTTGATATGTTCAAAGGTATAAAAGATAATACTAAGATATTTGGTAGAGGAAAATCAAATGGAATTTTTAGAACTGAAAAACTCAGTTGCTGAAATTTACTCACTGAGTATGTTTTAACAGAAGATTGGACAGAGCCAAATATAAAATTAATGAACTGCAAGAGAGGTCATGGGTAAATACAGGAAATAATATTTTCAATGACAGAGAAGACAGAGGAAAACAAAAGGGATGTGGAGATTTTATGAGGAGGTCTAACATAATGAGTCCCAAAAGTAGAGGAGAGAGGTTAGAAGCAATATTTGAAGATATAGTAGATGAGAATTTTCAAAAATTGATGAAAGGCATTGAGCCATGGAGTCAAAGAGCACTAAAGATTCCAAGCAGGGCTAATAGAAGAAAAACCAGGTCTAGTACAATGCTATTAAAAACATCTTCAGAGAGTTGACAAAATAATCACTGCCTGCTTAGTAAAAATACCCTTTTAGAATGAAGATGAAATAAGCACATTCATGGCCAAAAATAGATGAAATTGTCACCAGCAGACTTGTACTACAGGAAATACTATAGAAGGAAAATGATTAAAGGTCAAAAGGTAGAGATGTAGAAAGGAATGAAGAACAGTGGAAGGTATAAGTATGCAGAAAATATAAATAAATATTGAGTGTGATACTACTCTATGGAATTTACAATGTCAATAGAAGTAAAATGAATGGCAACAACATCATATAAAGTCAGAATTTGGGGAAGGGAATATGTCAGTAAATTAGCATCCTAAGACATTGGAGGAGGGTAAGAGTACAATGTAATTTTATGAGTCAATAATATAAATTATATCTCTAGGGTAATGTTTGTAAGAATAGTAAAGGGGTGTAAGCCCTGGACATATATACTCACACCCGTGCACACATGCACACTTGGGAAAAGGGTAGGAAGGACCCGCCAAAATGTTAATTGTGGTGCTGTGTGGGTGGAAGCATCTGGCCGATTTTTCCTTTCCTTTGCGTATCCATGTTTTCTAAAACTTCTATCTAACATGAGGAAAAGGGGCCATGAAAAGAATTCTGCCTCCTAATTTGAGGACTTTTCTATTTTTAAAAAAATTTATTAATTTTTTTTTAGCTTTTCTAAGCTGGGGATAAATGATTAAAAGTAAAACTTGGGCCGGGGATTTAGCTCAGTGGTTCCAGGGCCTGCCTTGCAAGCGCAAGGACCCAAGTTCGATCCCCGGACAAAAAAAAAAAAAAAATTACCTTTAACCAGTCATCCTAGGACCCAAAAAAACTTTGGCCGGGGATTTAGCTCAGTGTATTCGCTGCCTGCTGTGCAAGCACAAGGACCCGAGTTCAATCCCCAGTAACAAAAAAAAAAAAAAAGTACAATGTGCTTATACCAATATACCAAAATGAATCATGTTATTCTGTATTACAAAGCCACACAATAAAAATTTGTTTTAATTCAACTAATGCAAAAATG
>NW_004624739.1:3118137-3133862 GCF_000247695.1 Heterocephalus glaber
GCGGCTCAGAAGCCCCTACCTCTGGGCTGGGAGCGGCAGGCTGGACAGCAGCCATGATAACGTTGCACATTTGTTACTCACATCCATGTACAACTAATTTCATTTTCATAAAGTTTATTAATTCTACCATGCTCTTTACAGTTCCTAATTTTATATACCCTTCATATAAAGCTGCAAGTTAATTATTTCACTTTGTACATATTGTAGTAATTGAATTGCTTACCTTAATGGCATAAGGTTTTGTACACTTTGTCACTGATGCCGCTGACTTAGCATAGTTTGTCTCACTTTACTGCATTGTTCTTATTAATTCTTCCACAGCCAACTAAGCTGTTTCTCTTGGGAATTGCCTGAGAGACAGAAAGCCTTATTAGTGTCCCATTTTGCTATTACTAGAGATGAGCAGAATTCTGACTTGGTCTCACATTACAGTAAATATAAATCAGGGATCATTTTAGTTATCTATTGCTGGATAACGAACCATCCCCAACATATAGTGTCTTAAAGTAACATTAGGCTTTTGTCACATCTCTCAACTCTGTGCTGGGCTCAACTGGATGGTTCTTCTGTTTCATGTGGTGTTGGCTGGGGCTGCAGTCATCTGGAGGCCCCAGTGGACCTCACCCACATGGGTGGCATGTGGCACTGGGTGTTGTCTGGAAGCTCATCTGCCCATTGACAAGGGCACCTTAGTTCTCCTTCATGTGGCCTACATTAGCTGTGTCTGGCTTCCAAGGTGGAGCATTTCCAGTTAAAGTAGAAATTGCACATCTCTCAGCCTCAGGAATTACATAGTGTCACTTCTTCTAGATTTCACTAGATGAAACAAGTCATAGGGCAAACCCAGATTCAAGGCAAAAGGATATACACTCCACCTCTTTGTAAATATATTAAAAGCCATTGAATTTTATACTTTTAGTGAGTGAATTGTATGATATGTAATTATATCTTAAAACTGTTTTTTGGGGGGTTTTTTTGGTACCGGGGATTGAACTCAGGACCTTGCGCTTGCGAGGCAGGAAGAGGAACCACTGAGCTAAATCCCCGGCCCTTAAAACTGTTTTTAAAAAGAAATTTTCAAGGAGTGACATTTAAACACATTTCAGCTTTTATTAGTGTTCATCTTTCTTCTAGTTCTGGCCGTGAGGAGCTTCATCAACTGGAAAAGTGAAGTTGTAACACTGACAATCCCATTCCCTGATCCTGACAGGGGCTTCCAGTGTGGTTTGCACCTGACTCTCAGCCTCCTTCCCTTTCCCAGCATTCTTAGTGGCCATTCTCCACTTTGTACAGCGTTAGTCCTGTCCCTTGGGCTCTATATACATCACACTTTGCATTCTGCCCTCTCACTTTAAAGTGATCTGAGATATGTTGTATAAAGGATGAGGCAGAACATAAAAATAACTAGTATCATACCTATTTGTCTCATCTGATGGTTTGGAAGACACATATTTGTAAAGTTCTAGCATATGTGAGAAGCTACAGAAAATTGTCTTTTATCCAAATGGAGGAACTACATCTTTTATTTCGTGTTATTGATCAATATGATCAGTGCAATGATATTTTACTTTGTGGTTTTTCTGTGGGAGCAGCATCCACTCTGCCTGCTGCAACCAGCAGGCCAGCTGAATGAGCTGGCTGTTCTAGGAAAGTGCAGGTTATAGCCATGGAAAGGCAGGCTCCCTGGATTTGTGGACCTGGCATCCACACTTCCTGAGCCTGCAAATGCAACTTGAAGTATCCGATTTAGTACTGAGAGCACTTTGTTACAGACAAGTTGGAAGAGTCTGTTTGACAGTTGAAGTCAGACCATTTTGATTTTTACATAAAGATAGTTAAACATTGTCCTGAAAGGTTTATTCTAATTTAGTAAAGGCAATAATTTTATGGGTGGCAACTGTTTCCTTGCACTCATGATTCCTGCTGTTCTTTTTGCATTTTCTTCTAATTGGTAGATTGATGGGCTCTCAAGACTGCTTAAAAACCATTTGTGGAGGGAAAAGGACAAATCAGAGGGGCTTGCTTTCTCTCTAGGAAGACCACTTCTAAGCATCCGGGTAAAGGGGCTATTTTTAGCCACAATTTACAAATTATTTCTGGCATATTAATGGACTTTTGCCTATTTAAATTTCATTTATATAAAGGTAGTATATGTGCTTAATTTTAAAGTCAAATAATACTACAAGACTTATAAAGCACAACACAATCCTTTTCTGCACTCAATTCCCTCCCCTGACTCCTGCTTCCCAAAGGAAAATCATTTCATCTCTTTAGCTGTTTCTCCTTTTATTGACCTTTATACCTCTAAATAACAGCATTATACCCTACTTCTTTACTTTTCAGATGTAGATATTACCCACTAAATTGCTGCCATGAAAGATTGGAATTCAGCCCTCTCATATTCCCCCACCCCCTCTTTCTTAGAATTCTTTCCCTGTGATCTATGTGAAACTTTCAAGGTGTTTTGCTTGGTTATTGTTGTTAATGTCATACTTTCCCTTTATTGACTATCAGGACCATACTGCTAATAACTTCTTCAACAGTGATATATGAAAAGTACATTTTGAGGCCTTGCTTTTCTTTCCCAAGCACATTGATTGAAAACTCAGGTGGGTATAAGATTCTATTTTGGAAAGATTTTGCCTGAGGATCTCAAAGGCATAATTCTAGAAGACTGTTGTCCTCTGACTGCTTGTATTGCTATGGAGAAGTCTGATACTGTATTGAATACTGATGCTACTTATTCTGTTTTCTCTCGTTTCTCTCCTGCCTCTCTCTCTTTCTTTCTCCTTCCCTTCTCTCTCAGCTTTTTGATGTTTTCTTTATCCCTAGAACTTATCATGATTATGTGCTTTATTATTGGTCATTTTCATTCATTATGAGGAGCCTTTAAACCCATACAATCTTAAAACTCTCTTTAGGAGAAAATTTGGTATCATTTCCTCAGTAGTTCCCTAATCCATTTAATCTGTCCTATCTTTTCAGAAAGTAAACCTCCTGAATTGATTCTCCAATTTTCTTCACTCTGTTTTTTTTGCCCATTTTTCTGTTTTGTGAGTCAATTACTTTATAATTCATTGATTACTTTTAAAATGCCTGTTATCATGTATTTAATTTCCAGGAGCTTTGTCATGCTCTTTGAATGCTCTCTCTCTGAAACATAGATGAACTTGCAGAAGGCTACTGGTGGTGGTGGTGGGGGCTCATGTGGGATGACACCCAAGGAAGGAGGAGAAGGAAGCATGATGAGGCAGAGGTAGATCTTCAGATAGGAAGTCATCTCAATGGCCACAATCTCAGGAGATGGTAAGGAGAATTCTGAAGCAGGACTTTTCAGAGTTGGTCCTCATTGGAGCATCCCCAGGTCTTTGTACCTCCATGGACCAGTCAATGAACTCAGGCCACCCCAGAAAAGGAGGTGACCTTAAATGAAGTGACTGTATTTAGAACAGGTAATCTCCAAGGCCTTTCCATAGACATCAGTCTCTGTAGCTGGAGAGTTGGCCCTTCATCCTGAGGGGGCCTTTGAGTGGTGTGGCCAGCATCTCAGACCTGGGGACCCTGGCATAGTCTTGGGGACCTTATCAATAGATAATAAACAGTTAGCAGTTGGTTGGCTTAGAGAATTCAAGGAGGGGAAGTAACCTTTCATTAATTCAGTTTATTACATACTCACCGTCAGTCAGACTGTGGCAGGTATGAGATATAAAATGATAAAATCACAGGCTCTGCCTGAAATAAGCTGCAGTGTGGTAGAGGTACTCAAAAGTAAGCAAAGATTGCAATATAATGAGACTCATAAAACAGGATTATGGAATAAAAATGCATTTGCAAAGAGAAATTTTAGGACACGATAAAATGCTAATTAAAAAGTAAAATACACACTGTTTAGATTGTTTAAGCACTCATTTTTTAGCACAGCCTTTTGTTAAATTGGTGCTAAGAAAAATCCTGTGAAATTTGATTTTAAACTTTCTAAGTTATTTTTTAAAGTTAACAGTCACCTAGAAACAGTAAGTGCATTGAATTTTTCTGTCAATATTTTCTTTGTCTTTTTCTGCAGCATTTAATTTTTTTCCTTTTCTGAACATATAAAAATGTACAAATATATGCATGGAAAAATATTGGAAAGAAATTTATCAAAATATTAATAGTGTTTCTAACCCCAACTTGTTAGTGTGTAATATTTTTTCTCCTTTTAAGACTTTTTCCAGATTTTCTGCAAGTATGAGCAGCCTTTATAATCAAGGGGGAAATACACTGAAAATACATTGAAAATGCACTGTGAAGGGGTTGTGTGGAGGAAATGCAGAAGAAAATGCAGGTGAGGGAGAGCTTCCTGGAAAAGGTATGGCCTGCACCAAGGATCAAAAGTGGGCAAGGCAGGGAGGGTGAGCACTTGAAGGGCATTTCAGGCTGAAAGAATGAAATGTTCCATGGCCCCAGGGTGTGAAGAGGCACACTGGGTGAAATGAAAGTTACAAAGTGGTTAGGGTTGATGTTGGAAGAACAAAAAGAGGGTGGATGATGAAGGATCTCAAGGGATCAGGATGGGAGACCTCATCTTTAATCTTCATCCAGATTAATGAATGTTGTTTTGTGGAACTAATTTAGAAATAAAATCTGATTTAGAGTGAAGAACCTCAGGCTTGACAAGAAGTTCCTTGCTTTTAGCAAAGTGACCTGACTTGGGCAGAAAAGGAGTCTGTTCAGTGTGGAAAGAAAATGATATAGCCGTGAACTAAGACACACACACACACTTTAAGACTCCAGAATCTACATTTTTAAAAAAGAAAAAAAGAGAAACAGTGCCCAGGCTCATTTTGCCTGCTTTCAACATAATAACCAAGATTTGCAGGTAGCCCTTGTCCAGGGATCTGAACTCTCCACAGGTCATTAATATCGTTAACTGTTAGCAGCCTGGGAATCCATTAAAAACACGTGTCCTGGGCCAGTCACCACCTAAGGCTGCAGGAGTGTGTTTTGCTGAGCACGTGTAACTTGCCTTTCAGAGCTCAGTGCCTCTCTGTTGTCCTGTGTGCCAGCTGGGCTGGGCTTGCTGGGGAACCCCTTAGACCTGCTTTTCCCCAGGCCACCATGGATAGCACCCATGCTATTAGCACCCACACTTGTCTCTGGTCTCTGCCTGGATTTTTCTCTTTGTGTGTGGAGAACTAGTCAGCATTGCAGGTTGCTGATTTTTCTCTGGGTCCCTCTTCCCCCATCCTCACAGCACTACCTGGCTGCCTAGGTGGACCTTTTTTTTTTCACCCCAGTACTGGGGATTAAACCCCAGGTATTGCAAATGGCAGGCAAGTGCTCTGCCACTGAGCTATACCTCCATCTTTTGAAAAGTTTTTATTTTGAAATAGAGTCTCATTAAGTTGCCCAAACTGGCCTTAAACTTGTGATCCTCCTGCCTCAGCCTCCTAAATAGCTGTAAGTACAGGCCTGTGTAATGAGCCCAGCCATGGGTGGACTTTTCCCACCTCCACTCAGAGCATTTCAGTCTCTTTGTACCTGCAACTCTGTTCCCCTTATCCTACCACCTGCACAGTCTTCCAAGGCAGAGAAATGACTGAGTCACTTGCCTGCTGAAAGGACTTCCAGTTATCTCTGGCAGAACCCAAATTTTCCCATCATTTTTGTAAGCATATCCCACATTTGGGGTCTTCATGGCCTGGCCCGATCCCACCTCTGAGGCCCCATGTCCTGTCATCCCTCATGGCCTCTTTCAGTGAAGCCAATGGGAACCATGTCAGCAAGACCAGACCCCCCCCCCCCCACAGCCTCCCCGGGCCCTGTTGATGCTGTGATTGGTTCACCTTCTTCTCTGCTTTGGTGTGGTGGAAAAAATGGCCTTTGGAATTACACTGTTGGGATTTCATTTTGCTTTGTTTTTGTGCTGACGTTCAGACCTAGGGCCTTGTGCACCATATGTATAGGTGCTCTACTACTGAGCCACACCCCCAGGCCCCAACCTGGGTTTTAAACCTATAATAGCATTACTAAATATGTGACCTAGGACGGAAACTCAATCTCCCTCCATGTCCTCATTGATAAGGCAGGAATCTTAGTATTTCACTCAGAAGACGTGTGAAGATTAAATCCAATAATGTATGTGGGGCAGGGGACTCATCCTATAGTTTCAGATCCTAATAGAAATGTGGGGGAGGGATGCCTACACCTGAAAGAATGGAACATCCCTCAGGGAGGGGACTATGAGTTCCCGCAGCCATGGTCCCAGCACACTGCATGTGAGAAGGCCAGAGGCTCACCGGTTTTAAGTGGATTTCTGTATTAAACTTGCCCTGTAGCCTATGACAGCCCCACCTCACCTGCCAGGAAAAGGCAGGGTCCTCCCTCACAGCAGAGGGTGAGGGTATCCCCAAAATGCCTTCCTACAAAAATCCCCTCTCTCCTCTCTTGGGACCTAGGTCACACTTCAGCCTCTGCAACCCCCCTTTAACACAAATAAAGATGTTTGTTAAAAATTACAAAACCACGGTGCCTGAGCCCTTGGAGGAAGGAAGGTAGAGAGCAGTGGGTGATGGCTGCCAGAACCTTTGGGCTGTGGCCAACAGGGAGGTTGTGGCAGCCAACAATAAATTCTGCAGAGAATTTATTGCCCATCTTCTTCTAGTCAGGGAAGGTTGGTTGTAAGGCTGCCAGCTAGCTGGAATAAAAAGAGGAGGCTGTTGACCAAACATAGGGGCATCTCTTGGATGTCAGGCACAGCTGGTCTTCACAGTGATTGCAGATGGCAACAGGGAAGCCATCAGGGAATTGGGCAGATTTAGAATATATGCAAACCTGAAGTTTTGTTTTAGTCCACCTTGGACTTTATCAGACCTGAAATCAATACTGCCTGAATAATTGCAAGTGACCTGGAGAGGCATGAATTTGATATTGCTCAATTTCTGATAGACTGGTTGAAGGCCATAAATGAAGATGTTTCAGCTAGGCATGGCAGTGGCTCACCTGTAATTCTACTCTGGAAGCTGAGACAAGAGGACTGTTAATTTTAGGCCAATCTGGGCAACATGACTCTAGATTAAAGCTGCCTTCATTGGGCCCACTCAGTAGTTATATACAGTAAGTATATAAAAACATTTTGTAATGTTAGGCATATAAAAACTGCTCCATAACAACTAACTAAACTAATAGTGGTTATTATTATTATTATTATTATTATTATTATTATTATTTTGGTACCAGAGATTGAACTCAGGACCTTTCGCTTGTGTGGCAGGTGCAGTGCCGCTGAGCTCAGCCCCTAATAGTGGTTATTATTATCATGTGTTCTCAACCAGTCCCTGGCACACAGTATTATTATTATAGGTGTTCATGTGCATATCTCTCACTCCATTTGCTGAATTAATCATGGCAGGTTGAGAAGGGGCAAACAGCTTGACTATGGATTCATTGCCCCAACAAATATGAGATGTGGTGGTCCAAAGAAATGGTGGGGACTAGGAGAATTCTTCTGTCTCTGTCAGACTCTACTGAGATTCTAGATGCCCTCAAAGTGACTTCTAAGAAGATACAAATGAAAGAGGGAAAAGGGAAGAAAAGGGGCATTTTTAGGTGGTCTACTATGTGCCAGGCACAGGGCTGGGCCATATATATTTGTTATGTCATAAAATAAGATGAAACAATGAACAAATGCACATTGTGGCTTACCTTAACCCAAAAGAGCTCCGAAACGTTTTTAAAATGTAAAATACATGTATAGAGAACTATGAGTCTTTTTTCTTCCATTAGAATTTTTATGTAAACATCAGATGACAAGGGTTTAAAGATGGAGCATCCCTGGGCACAAGTCTAAGAGTTCTGAACATAATCAAAATCCTCTTATTTATTTTCTTGCCTAAGTGGCTTCTCCCAGGAGGACAGCGGTTGCATTTCCTTCATTCTTTGCAGCAGTGGTTACAAATTAATGTGCTCTGCCATCAAAACACTTATATGTGCCTCTGCCAAGTGCAGTTATCACATCCAATATTAGGCCCAGCCCAGAAACGGTGGAGTTTTAAGCCCAGATCTTGGAAATTCTAGGCAATTAGCTACCTTTTGCAGAAAAGAGCAAGGAAGGGCAAGGCTGCTGTAAAACAAAACCTTGTTGTGACAACTTTTGATCCAAATAATATTTCCTTTATGGTTCTAAGCTTCACCTAAGCTACAGGCTGAAGTAAAGGACTGAAGGTGATAAGAGAATGAAGGGAAAAATGGGAAGGTGGTGACAAATAAATAAATTCTCAGTTTAGCCTTGCTTCAAAGTTATGGGTATTAGCTGAAGAATGTTTTTATTGGAATGGGAATACGTAGGCCTAGGAAAAAGTTGTAGAAACTTATCATTAGAGAGAATTTTAATGTTAAGATATATTTGTAGCACATTAAATGAATGATTTTCCAGAAGATTAAAGTTATCTCTACACACAAATCCATGGAACTAGGTTATATCAATACAAAAAAAAAATCTATTGAGCCAAAATGTAGGCTTTGCCTACTTATATTTGCTAGCCTGTGTAGATATTTCAGATTAAAAATTGCTTGTGTGAAAAACTAACAGCTCTAGAAGAAACATTTTTGAGCTTTAGGATAGTTGCAGCTAGAAAGAATCTGCTTCCAGAAACTTGGCTCTGAAATGTCTGCTGGAGATAGGAGGTGAATTTAGCCATAAATACATCTGCATGACTTGGTTCAGTAAAAACTCCATGGACTCTGTGAGAAATTACTTTATTTTTGTGTTGAACAATTCTACAACATAACTGTCTTGGTTTTTGTTTTTGTTTTTGTTTTCATAACTGTCTTGTTGACTTAGTTTCAACTTCTTATGGAAAAGTGGATATAATAACCCCTCTGTAGCTCAGAGTGCTTGGGACATGGGGTTAGAGGGCCTCAATTGGCATCTCAGATTTGCCTAAGTGTCCCTGTGAGTGTGTCCCTGGCAGATGCTATTGGCTGCCTACTGATATTCATACCCTTCTTGTCCCTTGTCTTAAAAGTAGTATTTTACCCAGAGCACCGATAGGTCCAATTCAAAATTCTCACCCTTCAGACTCCCTTCTAGCCAAAGCTGGTTCTTCTTTCTCTAATTTGTAAATATATCCTATTGTTACTGGTAAACTTTTCAATGGTATGCATGGCTTTAGTCTTGATTTTATTCACAGACTATTACTTTAACAAGGAGATAGTGGTTTAACCTGACTCCAAGGAGATGCACGAAGCTAACCCACCATTGCCCCATAGTCTTGACCACTTATTTGAAAAGACATCCTCCTGGAACTCTGCTTCTCCATTTGGGGTGTGGCATCAGAGAGCCTTAAAGCTGGAGCAAGATCCCTGTCAGAAAAATAAATCTGGGTTAAAAATCAGGAAATGTTTAATTTAGAAAAAAATTTAAATTTTGTAAGATTTCAAACAATGTTCACTAGCATTTTAAAAAAATGAGAAACTCACTTGAAGACCTTAGGTGCTTTTAAACTTTCTTATATTGTCTATGTATATTTTCCAAATTTTCTACAGTGAACTAGAAAAGAAAAATATTTTGGTGTACAATCAAAAGGTTTGGAAGAAAAACAGGCCTAATAAATATAACTGGCTTAGAGAACACTAGACATTACATAAAATAATATAAAAACAAATATCAGTTTTAGCATTTTCATCAAACATACATTTTAGTATCATCTGTAGTTTGCTTCTTTTGAATGTTTTGGGGGATTTTTGGTACCGGGGATCGAACTCAGGACCTTGTGCTTGTGAGGCAGGTGGCGGCACCACTGAACTAAATCCCCAGCCTGAAGTTTTCTTCTTACATGTGCATTCCAAGTAACTGAAATGTTTAATGGTCAGAGATTTAATATATTCTGTGAAATTCCTACTGATCTAATCATTTTTCTCCTTATGGAGAAATGCAGGGTTTCACTTGAAGAAATGGCCTAAATCTTAAAGAAGATTGGCCTAAATAATTAAAGAAGTCCAAATAACTCCCAGCACACACTAGTGTGACATTTGGTTAGGGAAGATGTCCCAAGAGAAATATAAACTATTTGAAAACATCCTGTTACTAAAACTTGGACATAAAAAATAACAAATGGACTGGAAGCCACAACTTAATACTAAGCACGCATGAGCTTGGCTCCCGTTAATACATTTTTAGTACACACTATTTTTCATGTTCTTTTATATGGATATCATCCATACCATTTGAGAAAAGAACAACTGACATTTATTACTCTCAAAAAAAAATCAGGATGGAGATAATCAGCACCTTCACTCCTGGCCCAGGGTCAAGCCAGGTGAGTCACAGAGTTCTAGAACCTCCATGAATGTCTCATTCAATCTCCTTCCCAGGCTCACCTGTGGGAGCCAGTTGCAGCCATCTGCTTAACAGCTATTACTCTGCCCCACTCCCCAAACAAGAACTACAATGGTCCAATAGAATAACAACAGCAAAATGATCAGATATGAACCGTGCTTGGAATTCATAATCCCCAAACCACTTCCAACACATGTAGCTGGGATCTCAGGTTTGAGTCAAGTGTGGGGGGAGTGAGGGGCTGAGATTTTGGTGGTGTTCAAGTTGGACCCAGCTTCAAGAACCGCAGGAAGTGCACACATGTTATTGCTACATCTTCCTGGCTTACAGTCTGGCTCCACTTGGGATATCTGTGCAAGGGCTATTCGGTGTGGGTAGTTTCATTATTGGCAAGTCTACTCTTCGAAGATATTTTTTAAGGTGAAGGAAGTGTAATAGGAAACCTGTGGCATGTAAAGACTTAGCTACTCTCTTGAAAAAAGTGGAATGATTAAGCTAACACTTTGAAGCATGCAATGTGGGATCAATATGTGGGGAAGGAGGATCAAGATGAGGAAATCTTAACTAGAAAGTGACAAGAGAACAGGATTTCACTGTTTATACCATTTAAAAGCCAAGTGTTCCTCTGATAATGAACCTTCACTACAAACCACAGGGGATAACTGCCTTTTGCTTTATTAAAAAATAAAAAGATGGGGGCCGGAGATTTAGCTCAGTGGTTCCGGCGCCTGCCTCGAAAGCACAAGGTCCCGAGTTCAATCCCCAGTACCAAAAATAAATAAATAAAAATAAAAAATAAAAAGATGGATATGTCTAGACTAGAAAAACATTAGAGATCACATCTTAAATGCTCTTGTACTGGAAGATATACAATGACATACAGTTCTTTCTCCACTTCCTACCTTTTTATAACTAAAACCAGAGGTGAGAAATTGTAGAAGAAATTTCCTAAGAATCAGGGCCAACTTCATATGAAGGACAAGTAGGTGCCTCAAAGTGACTGCAAGACCAGATGTGGTGCATGCCTGTCATCCCAGCTACCCAGGAGCCTGAGGCAGGAGGATCCCAAGTTCAAGGCCAGCCTGGGCAACTTAGTGAGACCATTTCATAATCAGAAGTGCTGATGACACACCTCAGCACCTCTTGGGTTGAATACCCAGAACCACACACATATACAACAGTGACTGAAATGTTACTTCTCATTTCCTTTGTAAGATAATAAGTGCACTGAGAACAAGGTCTGCAGGTTATTTTAGTCCCTCCCCCCACAGCACTGCATTAGCAATCTCTCAGTAAGTGGTAGAGGATGGAATAATGGACTGGAATTGTCACAACTCAGAGTTTTGCTGTCTTTGTTCTTTAGGTCATATTATCTTTGAGTTGCTCTTTAAGTCTAAGACTATTAGTATAAATACTGGCATGTCCAACAAAAGGAGGACTCATGAATATGTGCTTATCACTAGGTATGGAAATATGTGGGTAATCTTTTTCCAATTTTTCACAATAAACATAAATCTCTCATGTTACCAAAATAGGAAAGAAATCAAGGACTGCATCTTCCCAAGAAGGACTGCCCAGGCTCTTCCTAATCTTTTCTGTGAAGGAGATTCCATGCCCTCCGTTTTATCCACTGAAGCTGCCAGAGCTGCCTGCTGACTTTGCCACAGCAGGACTGCAGCTTTCCACTTCCAGAAACTGTACCTTGGTTTGCATTAGCTCCAGTGTTGCTCAGAATTTTCCCAAACATTGCCTCTCCCCCAATCGTTCTGTGCCAGATTCTTGTGTCACAGAGCTGGATGACTAAAAGCCCTGTTCTTAGCCCTATTGAAGCTGTGATCCTGGATGGGATTTAGATCCTGCAGTGAGAGGCACTTGCATGCAAATTTGAAGGCAGAGAGAAGCGGAGCCCATCTTTCTCCAGTGCTGCTGCCTACCAAGCACGCACTGACACCCAGCGTGTGGGTGTGGGGTGGCTGTGGCAGCAGCCATTATGGTAGCAGTTCAGTTTCTGGTTGCTTCCTTACCTCTTTTCACTGTTGCTGTGGTGTGACCTTGAAGCCAGTCATCCTCCTAGACACTCCCTGACTTATTCTTCCAACCTTTCCAGTGACTTTTTAGACACCCAATTCCCTGTGCTTCATCCCTTTCTGCTTGATGTGCCTAGAGTGATTCCTTTCCAACCCCTTCCCAGCACAGAACCCTGGGAGAGACAATCCCTATGCAGAGTCTACAGAACACACGACACCTGGTTCACATCTTGTCTTCTTCATGAAACTTCAGTGAAGACCCTGTGGGTCTAACTCACAATGACCTCAACTTCACCCTACTAGAGCAGAGTAGTGATAACAGGGTGGGAGGACTCCCTTTGGAGGACTAGAGGAGAATGAGAGAAGGCCTAGAGAACATCCAGGGGCTTTTATTTGCTTCCTATTGGGTTTCATGTGACGGTATCTTTCAACAAAGTGTTTCACACATGCCAGAGCTTTGAAATCTACTGGACCACCCCCTTTTCTCCCATGGTGCTAGGGATTAAACTCAGGCCCTTATACATGCTATGCAAGCACTCTACCATTGAGCTACTTCCCCAGCCCTTTTTATTTTGTTTTGAGACAGAGTTTTGTTAAGTTGCCTTGACTGACCTCAAACTCACAATCCTCCTGCCTCAGACTCCCAAGTAGCTGGGATTACAGACCTGTCATTGTGGTCAGCTGGACTGCTTTTAAGAATCTTCTTGAAAAAAAAAAAAAAGAATCTTCTTGCATAGAGTATGCTGTTACCTGTTAAAATACCTATGATGTTACAACCAAAAGGAAGAGAGACAAGACTAGGGTTCATCCTATGCTTCCCTTGAGGTGGGGGGTGTGTGTGTGCACATTTCACTGTGGCCTCTCTCAGGGACATAAACCCCACCCTTCCTGATACATGTAAGATTGGCTCTCTCTTCAGTGAGACACTGAACAGCTGTCACCGTTCTCGCTTTATAGCATCTTCTCTGGGCTGGAGGCCCTTTCTCACATTTGCACGTACGCCCATCCAAAGTAGAATCTGAAACTTTCTTGAATAGGATGTGTGATTTATATTATTTCATACAGAGGGCTTGTGCTGTGAGAATATTGACTTCTAGCAAGAACTTTACTATGTGTCCCATCACAACAATGCTATGTCAGGCACAGTAAATGAAAGGTTGAAATAGAAATGCCATTTTTCACCCATCAAGTTGAGTACTTCATTGGACACATGTGCAAAACAAATAGTTGTAGGTGCATTTCTCCATAAATACATTCTGTATAGATCTGAACTCAAAGATTAAAGTGTACGTGTGTATATACATATATTTGTGTATGTATGCAGTTATATATATTTGTTTGGAGTGCAGCTCCTATAGAAGTGAGAATCACTTCTCAATCCCTAAAGATGTTACATTAATAAAACAATAATGATGATGATGATAATTCATGTTAATATCCTCTAAGAAAAGCATTCTAGTAACTTTTTAGACTCCATGTAGGGATCATATTGGGTATTTCTGTTGGTCATGTCTTTGGGGTGAAGAACAGTAACTGTTTAATGACAGGGACATGATGTTCATGATGCCAGGTGATTATAATGTCAGGAAGTCCTGGGGAATCTGGGCTCTAAAGAAACACTAAACAGCATAACAGTCACTCTGGCCAGTGCTACACAGGACCTGGGATTTTTTTTTTTTTTTTGTATTTCATTCACTGCTTAAAACATCGTGTCAGTATTTTGTATTAGAGGACTTCCTTTGTCCCAGCCTACCCCATACTGGTAGGAGCTTTTGTCTGGTACAGAGAATGAAGCTTGTTTCTTCCAAGTAGATGTCTCTGGAAGTTTGCATTTAGGCTTGGGATTTAGGTGGTAGAAGTACACCAAATAACTGAGACAATGGTTGCCCAGAGAAATGAAGAATATAGAGGAATATAGCATTATTGTTATTATCTTAATTGAATATAATTGCCTCATTAATCAACATTTGCATAATACTTGGTAAAGCACTTAGCTAATACATGGCTATATTTGCAATTTAATTCACCCAGAATATTTCTATTCAGCATTTATATAGCACCTATTGGTTTATGATGCTAATATAGTAGATTCATGTTTCTGTTAAGGCTTAAATGAAAGAAGTTGAAAGCCAAGTCCATTATATTACCTTCTTTATATAGAACCTTTCATCATGAAGGATTTCAAATTGCTTTACAAAGTACAGTGAAATCCTTTTACAATGAATTCCTGAGGGGCAGCTCTAGTGGTGTTAGCTGCAGCATTTCATTGTCTGAGCATTGTATTCAGCACTGTGGGGTTGATGAGGAAGGGGGAGATTTTAAAATGGTATAGCCCTAGGAAACTCTGATGGTATTATTTGCCAAGGTGTCCACATGCCAGAGCAAAGAAAAAGTTAAATTCTCATATTGACCTGTTATTAGTGAAATGTCTAGTCTTACAATATAAAGAAAACATAAACAAGGAAAGTATTTAATGCAAAGAAAAAAATCACCTTAATATAATGAGTGAGAAGCACATTATATGCAAAAACCTGATAGAAAATATTAAGTGTTTGTTAACACATTTTCTCAAAAGCTCAATTTTCCTTTTTTTTTTTTTTTTGGTATCAGGGATCGAACGCAGGACCTTGTGCTTGCGAGGCAGGCGGTGGTACCACTGAACTAAATCCCTGGCCCTCAATTTTCCTTCTTTTTAACAGTTTGCTCAGGTGTAACATTTAGGAAAGTGTACAAACTGCAATGTGACAGTGCAATGGATTTTCACAAAATAAATTCATCTGTTTAACCCATGTACAGTTAAAATATTACTAGCATCTCATAAGTCCCCATATGTCCCCTCCTCTTTATCACACAATACTGTACCCTAAAGGCACCACTCTCCTGATTTTTAACACATACTAGTTTTGCCTGTTTTTTAACCTTATGCAAATGGAATCTATAGTCTTTTAGGATGGGTTCTTTTGTTTAAAATTATGGCTGTGATGTTATCCACATAATTGTATATAGCAATATACTATATGAATGTATTGTATTTTATTTAACAGATTCTGATACTATAATCAAGACATTACAAGAAAAAACCAGACAAGTATCTCTGAATATGGACATGAAAGTCTTTGACAAAATAGTAACAATATAGAAAAATGATTATACACTATGTTCAAGTGGGATTTATCCTAGAAATACCAGGATGGTTTAATACCCACAAATCAATTAGGATAGTACACCACATACATAGAATAGCGATAAAAACCACATGATCAGGCCAGGGATTTAGCTCAGTGTTTCTGGCGCCTGCTGCACAAGTGGAAGGTCCTGACTTTGATCACCCGTACCAAAAAAAAAAAAAAAAAAAAGCCACATGATCATGGCAACAGATA
>NW_004624739.1:3167688-3184925 GCF_000247695.1 Heterocephalus glaber
TTTTTTTTTTTTTTTGGTACTGGGGATCAAACTCGGGTCCTTCCGCTTGCAAGGCAGGCAGTGGAATCACTGAGCTAAATCCCCTGCCCAACAAATCTATTTTTTAAAAAAATGTTTCTCTCTTGAGTCCTGGCATCTCCAAGACCTCTGTGAAGCAAACCACGGTGAAATGTAAAGTTAGGGTTCTCTAGTAGAACAGAGCCCTTCCTCTGACTAATGCAACATGGAATCCAGAAGTTCTTTAAGCTTCAAAACATTTTCACTATGATTTTCTGGATAAGAGAAGATTTAACTGGGTCTGGTGGCACATATGAGTGGCTAATCCCAGCACTCTGGGAGGGTGAGGCAGGAGCATAGCAAATTTAAACCCAGCCCAGGCAATTTAGTGACTTAATGAGACCTTGTCTCAAAATAAAAAATAAAATTAAATGAAGGATTGGGGATGTAGCTCCGTTGGAAGGCTCTGCTTCAATCCCCAGTAATAGAAGGAGGAGGGAGAGGAGGAGGAGGAAGACAAGAAGGAGGACGAGGAAGAGGAAGAGGGAAAGATGTGGAAGGGGGAGGGTATGGGGAGAGGAGGAGTGGAGGAAGGGATTTATTAGATAGGCTTGCACAGCCTGGGGCTGGGTAGTTCTGAAATACGTGTCTGCAGACTGGAAAGGCAGGAAACCAGTAGCATCTTAGTCCAAGAAGCTGGGAGCTTTGGAACAAGAGGGACAATGATGAAGTCTCAATCTGAGGCTGAAGACCTAGAAGCCCTCAGGAGTGATGCAAGTCTATGTTCAAAGGCTGAAGCATCTGGAGTCTGATGTCCAGAGGTGATGCAGCAGCAAAAAGCACAATCAGTCAATCGATGGAGCAAGCAAGCAAGCAACCAACCAACCAAACAAAATACCCACTCAAGTCAAGAAGGGTCTGGTGTGTGCACTTGGAAGCTTCCCCCTCTGCTTTCGTTCTGTCCCAGCCCCAGCCTATTGGCTGAGGCTGCCCACATTGAGGATAGCTTTTCCCAGCCACTGACCACATGCCAGTCTTCTCTGGAAACACCCTCACAGGCACCAGTGTTCTAGATGTCTCTGATTCCAGCTACACCGAGAGCCAGGATGAACCCTACAAGTACTAGTTCAGAAGTGGAGTCCAGCATCAAACTGAATTTGAGTGACAGCTCCTTCCCTTACAGCTTGGACCTCACTCTTCCTTTTGACCTAAACAAAAGGAGCAGATTAGTAGTTACTATAGTGGGCATTGGGGGTTGCCCGGCATCTTTTGCATGACCTTCCTCTGCTTGGATGATTTCATGAATTGAGTCCCTAAGATGGATTATAACCTGACTTTGCAATCTCACTTGCAGCTGTGACCCTGAGCTCTGAGCATTGTTTTCCAACCATGGGAGGCTCTGGTTTGGAAGAGAGCTTGGTAAGAAGACTGGAACATTTTTTCACAAAGCTGTCCAAGGAGACATCTAGCTTTGGGGCACTACTTCACATTCTAAAATGAATTTATTTTCTGCTTGAGCTGGCTAGCCAGAGGGTTTCTGGTGTTTACAAATGAGAACTCTGATATAGCTAGCTACTCAGAGAGTTTTGTTCATCTATGTCAGTAATTCTCAAACATTTTGATTTTGAGATCTCTTTACATAAAAATTATCGGGGCTGGGGATTTAGCTCAGTGGTTCCGCCGCCTGCCTTGCAAGTGCAAGGACCCGAGTTTGATCTCCAGTACCAAAAAAAAAATTATTGAGAACTATAGAAATATTTGTTTATACAGGTTAAATTTGTCAATAATTGCCGTATTATACCTTAAAATTGAAAAAATTATTTCTCTATTAATTCATAATCACAAATATTTTTATTTCCCACAGTTACTTTTCTTTTTACCACTTTCTTTTCTTTTCTTTTTTTTTTTTGAGACAAGGTCTCACTTTGTAGCTCAGATTGGCCTTGAACTCACTATGTAGCCTAGCCTGGCCTCGAACTCATGGCAGTCCTCCTGTCTCAGCCTCCCAAGTGTTGGGATTACAGGTTTGGGCCACTATGTCCAGCTCATTACCACAGTTTCTAAAACAAAAAATTAATGTGTAAATTAATGTAAAGAAAATCTGTTCTTACGGAGATATTACTGGCTTTTAAGATACTATGCTGAGACTCAACAGGTAGCACTTTCTTTTTTTTTTTTTTTAGGTAGGACTTTCTTAACTGTTAGTTGCCATGTAGAGTCTAAAACGATTATCAGAGAGAAGCTACATTAAAAATTATTAGCATCACTTTTATTGTCACATGAAAAATATACTTCAACATTTCATTATATAATATTAAAAATCCCACCAAATGTCTGTATTGAGTGTGCACAGGGGGTCACCTTGAGGACAGAGGGAAGGTTGCCATCTGCAAGCCCCAAAGAGTGCTGATCCGAACCCCTGCTGAGACATCATCTTCTGCTTTCAGGCTCCAGATTGCTAGTGTTTAAGGTGCCCATTCTTTTATGGCAGCTGAAGCTTAACAATCGAACAGAAAATCGGGGAACAGGCTTCCAGCCTGACTCATTCTATCCACAAAGCCCCACACACAATTACTCTAATACAGAGTATGGCATCTCATCACCAATCAGCTGGGCTGATATTGTGTCATTTAGGATCTGTTTGGGCACAAGGGTCATAAAAGCATCATAAACTGAGAGAAAACCAAGACTGCCTTAAACTGAAAGAACAAGAAGCCCGCAGGCAGCTTGCCTTCTGGCCTGGTAACTCGGAGGCTCAGAGGCTCCCATCTCTTCCCCTGTACTGTCCTCCATTTTGTTGATTACTCCCCATGGTGGCAAAGTAGGTACAGAAGTCGCAGACTTCAGTCCCCAGGTATGCTTCCCCTCTAAGGGTCCAGGCAGCTTCTGCTCATCAGTGATAATAAGGAAAAACAAGGGGCTGCTGTGCCCTTTATTCTCCAGCCCCAGTGTACATTTGTGATCATGTTGTAATAAACCCACCATTGCACTATAATTAGCTTGCAATCCTGGGCCCTTTCGGATGCCTGAGCTGTGACTAAGGCATGGCTCAGGGCACATTGCCAACTGTGAGTCCAAATGACCTAAGGAAAGATCAGAGCCCATAGCCGTGTCCCTGAAGCACCTTCCATCTTGCATCCTTGGGCAAGACATTGCACAGATGATGGTGCAAAGTGTAGCAAGTGCTCTGCCAGTCCCATCCATACCCCCTCAGATCCCACCAGCTGGTGTGTCCTCGAGAATACAGATGACTTCTAATTGTCAGCACCAAAATCTCTGAGCCCAAGGGCTCTTTTTGGAACTACCTATGGACAGCTCTTTGCCAGGGATTCACAACCCAGCAGCTTTCAACCAATGACTGCCAAGAGTTGGTGTGTAAATGCCCCAGCTCACTTGCCCCTCTGGTGGACTAACTAGGAGGCCTTGCGCAGCACCATTGCCCAGACTCAGCTCTGATGGCAGCAGCTGACTCACACCCTTCCCTGGCTGTCTTTCCCTCTTCCTTGTTGATGTTCCCTGCTTCTCTCAAGTAAATTATTTACTTTTGAATCCTTATCTCTGGGCCTACTTCTGGGGAAACTCAAACTGAGACACAAATGATTCTATGTTATACAAATAAAACTGGACTTAGAACACTATTACAAAATGGCCAGGCAACTTTCTACTTCATCCTGAACTGCAAAAGAAGGGAGGAGTTGGAGCCAGGCTGGGCCTAAGGGCTGACTCCATGTCTTAGATGCCGCAGGCAGAATCACTCAGGCCTCTTAGGAAAAGGTGCCTTTCTATAAGGGCCTCATTATAAGTCCCTCAGGAAGTTAGGGACTTATAATGGGGTAAGGGTGGGAGGATTCCCCAGAGACAAACAAAATGACTTCAATTTATGAGGGCAAATAAATTTAGTCCAAGCTGAGCAAGTATGAAAACTGAGAGGAGTAATCAAACATGGGAGTGGTCAACAGCCCTGTCCCCAGCACCATGGACTCTGGCTAGTGTGTAACCTGTAAAAGAATTTTAGAGAATTTTAGACTGGCTTTTGACTAATTAAGGGTAAGAGAAAATCTAAAGTCAATAATAGAGTGTTGTAAAGGCAGAAGGAAGAAAATCTTTAAAACTTCTTTATGTGATTTGAGTCCAATTTTCCATGTCCACCCATTGTTTTCAGTGTCTCAGCATCCTCACTGTTCGGCTTTTTTTTTTCTTTTCCTAGCACTCCTCACTCTGAAGTGCTTTGCTATATATATGTGTGTGTATATATATATATATATATTTTTTTTTTTAAATCAGTTTTTCCTCACAACAGTGGTAGGTCAGGTCAATATCATTTTCCCTGTTTGAGGAAGAAAAAGCAAGGTGAAGGAGGGGCAGTGTCATTGGCTCAGGTCTCAGGAAAGCCACTGTGAATCTTTTCCTGCCCCAGCCTATGGGCAAGGCATCTCTGGGTCATATGTAAACAAGATAAAACCAGGCCAATTACTTCCTGAAGGCAATTAAAATGCTCAAATTGGAAAACAGAAAGCCTTAACGACAACAACAACAATCATCAGAACCCTAACAATCCAGATTATGGAGACATCCCCTATGTCTGGAACAGATGGTGATACCAATTCAGTTTTCTCCCCCTAGCTCTCTGCCAAGCTCTTTGTCAAGCTCTTTGTCAACCTTTCTCCCTGGATGAAACCTCACCTCCTCCAGAAAATGCTCTGTGACTGAGCATTCCTTTTCCTTCCTGCATTCCTCTCGTTGCTTCTCACTTAGTCCCTTGCTTGACCTCTGACACATAATAAAAGTCTGATATGTATTATCAAGTGGATAAATAGAATTCTGTGACAAAGGTGTTGCATGTTCATATCTGTGTTTGAAAAATGAAAGAGAGGGATCCCCAACCACAACCCTACATTTAAATACCAGGCAATGCAAAAGATGTCCCTGGAGAATTAAGGCACTCCTTGAAGAAAGACTACAAAGCCATAGACACAAAGTGACTGGGAACCACAAAACCATGTCACTTCCTGCAGATTTGGACAAATTAATTCTACTTATGACATTCTGATTGTTCTTCGCCATCACAGCACTTGCAAGCATAACTGAAGGCTGTTAAATGAATCAGCCTACTCAGATGATCATGCAGCAGAGAGCTCTGCCATAGAAGGTACTGTGGGAGACTTAAGCAAGCAGAAGGCTGCCCTCCAGGGACCACTCATCTTTTGCATGTGAGCACATGCACGTTTGCAGAACTTGGTTGCATTGATCAAATTGGAACTCCTTTGTTTCCTGGGTTCTTAGAAACACATTTGATCATTAGTCATTCATTCATTCACAAGTGTGTTGAACAGATATTATCTGCCAAGCCCTACACCAGGCAGTGGATGGACAGAGCTCACAGAACACATCTACTCTAGTGCTACCATGATCCAGGAATTCTTCACAGTTTTGGGTCTGCTGCTGATTTATCCTGCTTTCCAGAGCAGTTCTATACTCTTCATTGTTATTATACAGTAATTATTACTATTATTACTCCGTCTGAACTCAATCCATTCTTCCAGCATTATTTGTGGACACTCTGTTGCCTATTGGTGAAAAAGCAGCAGCGAAAGTCATGCCTCCCTTTTGCTTCTCAGTCTTACCTGTAAACATAACTGAGTGTACCAGGTGGTCAGCAAAGCCAACACTTTCTGCTAAGATCCTGCCCCTGCAGTCTTGAGTCAACAATTTCCTAGCAGGTTCTTCCTGGGCATCCCTGAGGGCCTCTCTCTGACCCGACCCCCCCCACCCCATTGGGTAAGGTAATGAAATCTCCTCCAGGTGTGGTGGCACACACCTCTGGCCCCAGCTACTCAGGAGGCTGAGGCAAGAGGATTGCAAGTTTGAGCCCAGACTGGACAATTTAGCAAGACCCTCTCAAATTAAAATCAGAGTAGGGCTGGGAATGTAGTTCAGTGGCTGAGTACTTGAGGGACAAGGCCCTGAGTTCAATCCTCGGTATTGGAAAAAAAATCACCACACTTAATGCCTCTCCCCACTGAAAGCTTCATTATAACCCAACAGGAAAGAAGTTTAAACTAACAAATGCTCACTTTCCTTTTCTTCCCCCACCCATCAGTCTGTGTCATCTTGATAGAGAAAATATGGCTGTTAATAGCTGGCAGTGGAACAAACATTTGCATAACTGTTACTTCAGAGCCCATAACTCTGAGCTAATTGGCTGATGGTGCTTAAAATGATTAAGTGATTGTAATTTCTATGATTAACCAATTAAACCATTCTCCAGTGATTGGCTCAGGGTAGGCCTCAGGATGTGCACTTGTCTCCCAGCATGAAGCCCAATGCTGTACAGTGTTAAATGTTCTTTCAGATGCTGAGTTATTACTCTGACCAGCGGGGAAAATGGTTTACACTGGGTGGTTGAATTTTATCATGTTCAATAAGCAGATATAAAAAAACCCCTTGGTGCCTGGCATAAAAGAAATGGGAGGCAGGGCAATGGTTCTTTAAGAATAATGTGGAGGAATGAGGTGGATGTATTGTTCCCTGGAACCATGGTTGTTATTTGAAAATAGCCCACGTTCCACTAAAATGAAAAGACATGGTTAAGATTGAGAATCGGGAGCTGTGTTGGCTCATACAAGCCCTGGATGTGCCACTTGCCAGCTATGCTGTGCGGTCAAGCTTTTATTATTATTTTTTCCTGGTACCAGGGATCGAACTCAGGACCTTGTGCCTGCGAGGCAGGCACAGCGCCACTGAGCTAAATCCCCAGGCCCTCAAGCTTTTAAATGCCATGAAGCCTGATGATTCTGCTTCTCCAAAATATTATCCTTACCTACCTCTTAGGATTATGAAGATCAAATAAGACTATGTCTATTATACTCACACTAAACATTAGCTGTCATTATTATTGTTATTGTTATAATCTTAATATTCCACTGGAATATAAGTTCCAAAGACAGTCTCACTTTTCTGTTTCTGGTGTTCAGCATAGTGCCTTGCACATAACAGGTACTCAAACATATATGTGGATGTTTGAAAGAATCAGAGTGAACACAGAGTGCTGAACCCATGTTGAGCATGGTTCTAAATGCTTTATGTTTGTTACCATGGGGAGTACTTGTAATAACTCCATAAGGGGGCACTATTATTACCTTCTGTATTTTTGAACAACTAAGATACTGAGAGCTTAGTTAATGTGCCCAAAGCCCCACAGTGAGAGGTAGATTTGAGACTGAGGACTATGCTATGGCACCTTTGTAATAAGCAAGAAGATATTTAGACATTCTTCACTGGCCAAAGTAAAATGACATTGCCAAATGGAAATAAGAAGATAAAAATACTATATGGTTCCTTCCATTTGGTGGAAGCAAACAAATAACTGGGTTAGTTTGCCTAGTGATGCACTTCAGGGAAATTTGGTGTAAGGAAGAAATACTGGAGTTCTTAGAACCACCCAGTTCGGTGGCCAGAGAGCAGAAATTGAACATATTCTTTGTGACTCTGTTAAGTAAACTCAAGTTCACAGTGACTCCTGCCCGGCTTCCCCCACCACAGCGCCTGCTATCAGCAACTACTTTACTTTCCCTAGACCCCAGGCTAAACATACCACCTTCTTTGAAGGACTTCTTCAGCTTTTTTAGTCTGGCCGGACTGCTGGACTGTTGTTTTTCAGGCTACACTTTGTTAGAAAGCATGAAGAGAGGCAGATAATTGCTATTCATATTCTGGGAGTGGTGGCTAACATACCACAAGCTATACTTGTAGGTGTCTCTCCCTTGCTTCTAGTGGTTATTAAATGTCAGTGTAATAAAGATAGTGGTGTTTTACTTTCATTTAAAGAGTAACGTGCAGTTGTGCCATGGACATTGCCAAGGCGAGAGGCGGTGTGCTGCTCCTGCTACTGACCACAATAAACATGGGGGTGCTGTGAGCTGCAATTTCCCCGCACTGAGCTGACACTGTCAGTTCTGCAGCCATCTCACTTGGTCCACTTTTTCCGACTTGTCCTCTCCCCCTTTTGAACCTAGTCTTCCTGATTCAGGATTTTTCCTTTCTTCTTCTCTTCTCTTCTTTCTTTCTCTCTCCTTTCTCATTTCTGGAATATGGTGCTTAATATACCTATTTTTACAGGACAAACTATATCCTGGGGATGAATACAAACACTCACTCACAAAGTGATTGGTGCATTCATGCTGTAGAGTTTGGAGTTTTTTTGTTAACTCCATGCTGAAAGTAATACTTTTGCTTTCTTTACCATAGGCTCTTGGTTCTGTGTTTGTAAATCTACCTAAGTTCTTATTTAAAAAGACAACAACTTTATTTTTCTTTACTCAACACATGTTTACAACAGAAATTTTACAAAGTACAAAAAAGACAAAGAGAAAAATAAAAATCATTTTGACATACTTCCAAATCTTTTCTCCCCTTTAAATCCTTCTCTGCTCCAAAAAAGTAAAGAAATATATTTCTGAACCTGAAAGATCATGCTCCATATGTATAGGAGGAAGGACAGGATTTGGAGAAAGTTGTTTGTGATTCACTGAGCTTGAAAAAATTTATCAAGATATCTGACACATTCAAATTATGGCTGGGTTCCCACAGTACAAACCTCTGGATCCCTGATCTTCCCCAGGGTTTAAGGAAACTGTTCTGTGGCTGTTGTTGGAGAAAAAGAGAAGCCCAAGCTGTGGACCTGGCAGGTCAAAGCTATTCAATTCATCTCTAAATCTTTACAAATCCAAGAATTTCCCTGAAGTCATCATTCACTCTGAACTTGCCCATTGTTTTTTGTAAAGAAGAGGAAAGAGCCTTGCTTTGGTTAAACATCAGCTGCCACGGAACCAGGCATTGAAAGGGGGCAGAGTCCATAATTGATTTTCTGACAGGTTATAAAATATTAAAAGATGGGAAAGTTTTAAAACTAATTTTTAGGTATCCGTCTAAAGCCACATCCAGTTGGCCTGCAGGATCAATGAAACAACATTACACAGAAATGCTGAACTCATACTCTCCTGGTTAATCTATATTTCAAAGATGAGACCAAGCTCTTAAATGACCTGCACACAGATTGAGCTGATCCCCAGTTTAAACCTCCCATTTGGAACCTTGCTTGCAAAGATTAACTATTTCAAGGAAATGGAAGTCAACACACATCCTTGCAGCATGAGCAGGATAAGGTGTGAGCGAGAACTCAAAAAGACCACAGGGGACAGAGGGCCAAGTGGGGCCCCACAGGGCCTTTATGTTCATTCAATGTGGACCTCTTGGAATTATTTGTGACGTTTTTTGGTTTTGTTTTTTGTACTGGGGATTGAACTCGGGTCCTTGCACTTGTGCAGCAGGCGGTGAAACCACTGAGCTAAATCCCCGGCCTGTGACTTTTATTTTATATATTTTTGTGTACCTCATGGTTCATGGGGAGGCATGGAAGACAGCTTTTATGATTCCTGGGTATCCCCTCAAGGTGGCATCAGGTCATTTGCAGTCTCATAACAAGATGCTATAAACTGAGTGGCTGACTATATACAGCAGGAACTTATTTCTTATGGTATTGGAGGCTGGGGACATCCAAGATCAAGGCAGATTTGATGTCTAGTAAGAGTCTGCTTACTGGCTTACTGGCTTAGATGTGACCTTCTCTTGCTGTGTTCTACTTGGTGCAAGGGGCGTGTACTCACTCCACTGTCTTCAGCTCCCCATAAGGGGACTGATCTCATTCATGAGGGCTCCATCTTCATGACCTAATCGCTCCCCCAAAGCCCCACCTCCTAATACTGTCACATTGTGGTTAGGTTTCAACTTAGGAATATTACAGGAACATGTACATTCAACCCATTGCTGGTGGCATTATGAAACTTTGATTAAACTTACGTACAGGTGAAGTCTACCCTAATAAGGGTGAAGGTATTTAATTAGTTTCTTTAGCCCCATCCCCAACAGGAAGTCCCATCTAGGAACAGGAATCAGGATAGGGTGTGGCCTCAGGGCTTCTAATCCTGCCTTCAGCACTTCAGGTAGCACTGAAGCAAAGGGGAATAGTCTGATCTGAGGAGGTAAATTGCATGAAGATTCCACCTATGCATTTCTAGAACTGTGTTTTCCTTCCCTCTGAGGCCAGGTCTCCCTGAAATGCCTTGTACCTAACTGGTGAAATTCCTGACCCTCTCAGAAGTTTCTCCTGAAGCTTAATCCAGAAGTTTCACAATTGTAGCCCTCCCCAATTTGGTCTCTCATTGACCTCTGTGTGACCTTGAGGACTTCTCACACTTGAGCACAGTATTGAAATGCTCTTTACACCCTTTCCTACAAAGCCCCACTTCATAGCCTCCTACATCCCCACCCCTTGTGATCAGGAGCTCCTTGACAGCAGGAATTGAGCTCAATTCATTTCTATTCCCATATCCTAGTATAGTGCCTGGTGCCTTGACCATTTGACATCTATTTAGTTACTTATTTTCTAGCTTCAAATGTAAGCTCAGCAAAGGCAGTACTTTTGGTCAAATTTATTTCCTCAGGGTCTAGAAGAGTATATGGCACATGCTCAACAAACATTGGTTGGATAGATGGACCTGTGAGGTGAGATACAATGCAGTAGTAGAAATGTGATCTAGTGAACGTACTTCCAGAAGCCATTTGTTGTGAAAGGACTGAGAGCAATGTAGAGAAGGACTTAGCTAACAAGGTAGAATTGCAGCTGGGCACTAGGACAAGTAAACCTTTGTTACTTGAAAGTGAGGAACACACAACGAGGGGGGAGTGTGTTTAGGGTAAGGGGGCATGACCACATTTGGGATGCACATACTGAGTGGAGAAGGGCTGTACCAATCTGTGTGAGGCAGCGCACTGTGGGAGACAGGTGTAGGCAGGTGGCTGGAGGCAAGATTGTGAAGGGTATAGGCATTGGGATTCTGTCCTGTAATGCTATCAGTGGCTTCTAAAGAGAGGAGTGAGTGCCAGGATCAGATCTTTTCACAGAAACCATGTGGAAAATGTATAAGCTGTGGCAGGGGATGGACCAAAGAAGAAGGTACTGGTATGGGTCAGGTGGTAGCAGACAAATGTGATAGAACCTAGAATCTCATCATCCTGCCCCTGGCAGATAAGAGGGCTTGTTGGTCAACTTTCCATCACTATGACAAAATACCTGAGGCAACTGCATTATAAGGAGGAAAGGTTTATTTCATTTCTCACTTTGGGAGGCTTCAGGCCATAGTTGGTCAGCCATAGTTGCTTTGGGGCCTATGGTGAGACAGTACAGCATTGTGGGAGTGCGTGGAAGATGAAGTTGTCATGTGGTAGCCGTCAGGAGTCAAACAGAGAGGAGGAGAGGTCAGTGTCCCAATAACTCATTCAAGGCCATGCCTTTAATGACCTAATTTTCGTCCACTAGGTCCCACATTCTACCACCTCTGAATGGTACCGTGAGCTGGGGTCCTGGTCTTTAACACCTGGGGCTTGGGAAGAGGGCATTCAAGATACAAACTATAGCAAAAGGGCTCCACAAAGAGTGGCTGAATGAATGAGGCTAATCAGATTTCTCTGAATTTCTCACTGCATGTATTTTCAAAATTAATTCAGATCACATTAGATCACTGCTTCTCAACAGGGCAATTTTGTCCCCTAGGGCAAAGGATGGAGACATTTTTGGTGTCGTAGCTGGGGAGGTGCTCCTGGTATCTATGAGTTGAGGCAAGGGAAGCTGCTAAACATCTTTAAGTGCACTGGGTAGTCTTCTGCAACAGAGGACCAGCCAGTCCATAATATTAATAGGCCAAGGATAAGGCACTTCATAGAACTGATTGACAGGCCAAGGTGGTGACAGGAAGTGTGGTTTGGCTTTGCTGCAAGCAAGACTTTAATCTAAGAGTGACTATTTTGAATCGTTTAGACTTTGGAGAGGATTTTAGAGTTGGGATACAGACAGCCCAATATAATGGCCTGAGTACATTTAACCTTGTTGCAGTCAGATGAGTGTCAACAGAAGGCACTACTGAATGAATGAGGGAAAACCTGGGGCTGTCATAGGGTAGCATCCTGGGAGGCCAGCCATGTCCCTCTTTCCCCATACTAATGATCCTGATACTTCTTCCTGATTCCAGTCCTAGTTTTTCCAAGAGGCACTTCCTCAGATCCTCACTCAAGTATCCCGTTCCAGCCCTCCCATCAGAATGTGACACCCCCTTCTATCACTGCCTACCCTCCTCAGGTCCTCCCCTACCTTGGGTTCACCATCGGCACACTCATAGTGTGTTCTGGTGTGTCTCTCCCTCTCAGAATATAGGCTCTATGGAGATGAGGGTCTTTGCTTTGCTTGGGATCCAGAACAGAGCAGGGAACAAAGCAGATGCTCAATAAGTATTTGTTCAATAAATTAATCTCCATGGCCAAGGAGCAAACTACCCAGCCATTCTCTGCCACATTGGAAATCAGCTCATGTTTCTGCCATGCTCACTCTGCAGCTTGGTCCCAATGCCTGGGTTGGTTGTTCAGCATCCAGTCACCAAATGATTCAAACATCTAAATGAACCTCTTTTCATCTGAAAAAAAAAAATGAATAACTAAAGAATGAAGCAAATTCCTATTTCTAGTGGCCGAAGAGAATTACTATAAGAGGTCATGGGAAAGTTTGCATTTTTCTTTTTACTCACAAACTGGGGACTGGACCCACAGCCTCATGAATGCCAGGCACGCTATCACTGAGCTATATCCTCAGTCCTTTTTAAATGTTGAGACAGTCTTTCTAAGTTGCCTGAGCAGGGCTCAAGCTTGCTATCTTCCTGCCTCAGCCTCCTGAGTAGCTGGGATTACAGCTGTGTGTGTCACTCCACCTGGCTCAGTTTGCATTTTGCTAACAATTAGCAGACAGTGAATGTTTTGTAAGTGAGTAGAAGGGAGAAAAATCCATGAACCACTAAGGCCAGTCTTCCTCCTGGCAGGAGGCAAGCAGTGGCTCTGTGGCTGCAAATTCTTGCTCCTGCTCTCTGCTCTCTCACCCAGAACCCTCTGCAGGGAAGGTGGCCTGTCAGTCCTGGGTCTTTCTTCTATGAGCCCATAAGGCCCTATCAGAGCTGCTAGTCTCATAATCAAATTTTAATGACTGTCTGCTTCCCTTCCTAGATGTTTATAGTCCTCTGCACTCTGATTAGGTTTTGGTCCCACAAGATAGTTAAAAGCCCACAATTTGCACTGGGTGTTTTATTTTTTCTGAGTTAAGTGAGTGGGTAAATGTTCCTTTGATCTTCCCGCAGTGGATGAAGGCTGTTTGTGTTTTTAAGGCCCTCACCAATTATATGAACTGGACGCAGGGCTGGGTTTTTAGGCTGGCTTTCTGGGTGGTTCGAAAGTCCCTCAGAGATTTTTATTTTCTCCCCTCCTATCTCTCCTGTGCCCCAGGTGCTGAAGGAACAGAGGAAATGTTAGCAGCAAGAGTCTCTGGGAAGAAAAATGATCTGATGCTATAGGCTGACACAGGGCCAGATTTTCAAACTGGTTCACTAAGTGTTTCTCTGTAGGGAGGTTCCTCTCTCTGATCGAGAAGCTTACCAGTTGGAAAAGGTGGGGAGCAGCACCTCGTTTAAACTACCATCCTCAGAGACTTTAGTTAGCAGCTGCATGGGGAGGTCCACCAGGAGAAGACAGTCTCCACCATCCTTGGGGCTGGATCTGAAGCAGTCCCAATAAACCAACAGATCTCTTGTCATTGCAGTATGCTAGCAACTATGTGTGTATGAGGAATGAGAAACTTCGGGCCTCGGAGAGAAGGGGAAGGACTACAGAGATCTCGCATGATGCCTTGGGATTGTGTCAGGATTGAAATATGAACGCCATGCTAGCTGGTGACTTCCTTGTGGCATGTATACATTATCCTGCCCGTGCCACAAGTAAGCTGCATACAATAGCAGTTCATTATTTTAATTAAGCTTATTGCAAGAGTAATCATCATTGCCGTCAGTATCAATCATCAGTCATTTTTCTGATTATGGCTGTAAGTGATAACAGTCTATGTTGACAATAAATGATAACGCCTGTGGCTTCACTTGACACTTCATTGGACATTGCAAGCTTGCGCCTGAACACTCCTGGGCTTGCTATGTAAAGAACTATTTATCTATGACAAAAGCCAGGTCTATCGGATATTTGTTTTTGCTTCTCAAACAGATAAGTTCGTAATATTTGCAAAATTCATCCTTTAGTAGATGACAGCCACAGAGTCTGAAATGCATTCTGGAAGAAGTTATGTGTGCTTAGCTCAGGGCCGCAGCACTGCAGACTTCCCCCAACTTGTCCTAAGTGTGGATTAGCTGAGTCATGGCTCTCTCTTCCAGACGAACCTGGGAAATGAAGTTGTTGTAGTTGCAAAATGGCTCTCCGCTGTTTCCTATTTCTAAGTGGAAGCAAGAGGAAAGGGATCCGAAGGACAGCAGCTCAGCTTCCTTTGTCACCGGCCTCTTCTGGGGTCTGGTGTGATGGAAAGTCTTCAGCATCTAAATAAGTCTTCTCCCGAACAACATCAACCGGGTGCTTATTATTTTTGTTACTGCATTTCCCTCACTTAAAGCACTCCTTCGTCTCAGCCATTTGCTCTACAAATAATTTTAATTGAGCAAGGAAACCCTTGCCATTTTAGAAATTACCTTCTATTTATAAGGCTGTAAGAAGGAACCTCCCTGGCAGTCCTGACCTCTCTGAGATTTGGCCTACACCCCCTTCTACTTTGAGTTTAGATCTTTTTCATTGAACCAAATTACTTTCGTTCCTAATTTAATTTTGTGGTATCAAATAAAAAGCCAACTTGATGTGTCCATAAAATCCCACACCAGCTATGAAATGCCGCAGCTCCTCAGATGCACAGCCATTAGGAACCTGCTCATCTGAAATCTGTTCCATTCGGGTTGATGAGATGAGTTCTGGACTACTAAACAGCAGCCTATGGGGAAAGATTTTGAAATCAGGCTCTATCAGACCTATCCTTTGGGGCTCATGGCACTTTCAGCAGAGTGCAAAATTTAATTTTTGCTATTGTTTTCTCTGAATATCACAAACTACTGGTATAGGCCTTAGTGTACTGAGGTAAACGTCACTTTGATATAAATAATACAATGCTATACATTGTATAACACTATCATATCCTTTTCCTTTTCTCTGTCTCCGTCTCTCTCCTCTCTCTCTGAATCAAACCCAGAGCCATACGAATGCATGCTAGGCAAACACCCCCCTGCTAAGCTACACCCCAGCCCTTTATATTGTCTTTGATCTTAAAAAAAACACAACAACTCAATCATGCATTTGGCAAATATTTACAGACCACCTACTATGTGCTGGGAAACTATTTTAGGTACTTTGGATTCTTTAGTGAAAAAGCCAGCTCAGGGAATTTACCTCTTAGGGGGAAACAATAAGATAGATAAATAAATAAATAAATAAATAAATAAATAAGACCACATTTGGTATTAAATATTGGTGTTAACTACAACAAATATAAAACAAGATCTAAGCAAGGAAGGTGATAAGGGATGCCAAGGTGAGAAGACCTCACGGGTAAGGGATATTTGAGTAGAAACCTGGGGGAGCCAAGGGCAAAAGCAACCTCTGAGGTTGAGAGAAGAGCCAGAGCAAAGGCCCCGAGGTAGGAACACAAAGGAGATCATTGCACCCAGAGTGCACTGAGCAAGGGGGTAAGTTTGGTAGGGAGCAGGACCTTCAAGGGGAGGTAGGACATTGAGGACCCCTGTAAAGACCTGGCTTTTATCTTGAGACAGCATCTCTGGAGGAGTGACACAGTGTGACTCAAGCTTGACAGTGCCAGGCTTACAGCAGTGTAGCAATTGGCTGGAAAGAGGGCAAAGGCAGCTGCAGGAGATCAAGGAGGAGGCCACCACATGCATCAAGGGAAAGGTAGTCCTCTGACTAGGGTGGCTGCAACTGAGGTTTTGGAAAACAATCCATTTCTGGATATTGGAATTAACTAAGGAAAATGTGATTTAGTCCCATGTTAAGCAAACGTGTGACAAAGTTGGGTTTGAAACCAGACCTCTTGGAGGGGGTCCCTCTATGGTGACCTTGCAGGCCACCTGACACTGAATACAGCCCAGATATCCACCTTGAAGTTTCTGCCTTGGAGCCTTGGTCATGTTCTCATTAACATAATAAATCAGGAGTCAGGAAGCCAGGGGACCCTGGATCCCTGTACAACTAATGCTACCTGACAAATAGTAGGTGGGAGGCTAATAAATGGTGTGTGTATGTGGGGAGAATCTTTTGCCTCAGGGAGGAGAGGAGCTCATCAGTGGCTTAGTTGCTTAGATGGCTTATGTTTTTGTTTCTGGCATACTCCTGCACCGCACGGTGTTTTCCTGGAAATAAACAGCCCTGTTGTAGCTTTGGGGGCCCCTGTGGCTTTGTGTGAATGAGAGGGAGGGAGAGATGGTGGGGAGAGAGGATTTCAGCTTAGGTGAAATTCACATAAAGTAGAATTAGCTATTTTATTTTAAAATGAACTATTTAATATATTCAAAATGTTGTGTAAACACCACCTGTCTAGTTCCAAAACATTTTCATCATCCCCAAAGGGACACTCTCCATTCTTTAACCCCAGTCCCTGGCAACAACTAATATACTTTCTGTCTTTACAGATTTATCTATTCTAGATATCTAATATAAATGGAATCATACAATACGTGACTCTTTGGTGTCTGGCTTCTTTTACTTAGAATGGTGTTTGCAAACTTCATCTATTTCTCACACATGCTGGTACTTCATTCCTTTTTTTGCTGAATAATAGTCTATTACATGTATATATTACCATATGTTTATTCATTTATTTTTCTTTTTTTTCATTTAATTTTATTTTATTGGTACATTTTAGGTATACAATATAATGACATTCATTATTGAAAATTTGCACCCTTACATAATCTCTCTTGATTCTTATTTTTCCCCCTTCCCCTGCCCTCCCTTCAACGCCTCCATCTCTCCCTATTTACAAAGACTTTGTTTCCATTTTTAAATTTTCTCATATTAATTCCATTCCCTTCTTTCCTTTCCCCTACTCCTCCAACTTCCCCTTCCCCTTTGCCCCTCTTCTTCCTATTTCACATTATCTATTATACCTTTTAGTCCTTATTTACACTTTCAGTTTTTCACGCCAGAGAAACTATTTGGTATTTATACACGAGTGCCCTATTTATTTCACTTAAGAGTATCGCTTCAATGTGCATCCATTTAGCTATAAATGTCTCTAATTTCTCATTTTT
>NW_004624739.1:3198911-3222498 GCF_000247695.1 Heterocephalus glaber
CCCCCCCCCCAGTACTAGGGTTTGAACCCAGGGCTTATGCAGTAAGCTACATCCCCAGCCCTGTTTTTCTTCTTTTTTTGCAGCTTGCAATTATCTTGCCTGAGGCTCCCAGAATGCTAGGATTTCAAGTGTGTGCCACCAAGCCTGGCTTCAATTAAGATATTCAAAGGGGAACTGTTAACTGTGGCTGTCTCTGAAGGATGTTGTCTTAGTTACTTTTCTAGTTGCTGAGACAAAATATCCAACACCCAAAGTTAAAGGAGGAAACATTTATTTAGCTCACAATTTGTAGAAGTTTCAGTCCATAATTGACTGGCTCCAAGACAGGGTAGATGGCAGACAGGGATCACAGAGGAGAAACAGTTCATGGTGGGCAGAAGATAGCAAAGCAACAAGGGACGACCACAGCTCTTTCTATCCCTTTATCTTATCCAGGCTACTTAGGGCAGGTAGCACTCACACCCTTAGTCCTAGTGCCCTTGAGCCTAGCATTGCACGATGAATCAATTCGAGCTTCACACACTCTAGATCCAGCCACCTCTGAAAGAGCCCCACCTATGACTGCATGAGGCTTTCGGGGGACATTAGACACAAGCCATAACATACATGGAGCAGACTTAGGAGGTCAGGGAGTCTGTTGTTTCTTGACTCATGATGAGCATGTAATATGGTTAAATTACAACTATGTGTACATACATGAAAATAATAAAAATGAAAATCAATTACTTCAGAAAATAATCTATTTGTGAAGATGAATCTTCATATCACTTAGAAAAAATGTCAGCAACTTAGAAATCCTATTTATTTCTCCAGGTTTTGCCCCATTTCTTCCCCTCTCCTTCCCTGCAACACAGTGACTTGGCAAATTATTGCCAATTACAGAAAAATTAGGAGAGAAAAGCAAATTCAGTTTTGGTTTAAGTGTCTAACTTGACAAAGAAGAAAACCAAATTTCGCAAACTCCTCAAGAGCAGGGGTCTTTGTATATCATACTTCAAATCATTCGTTCGGAAGATGATTTAGCTCAGTGGCACCGAACCTGCCTCACAAGCTCAAGGTCCCGAGTTCAATCCCTGGTACCAAAACAAGAAAAAAAGAAAAATCATTCATTCATTCCACAAATGTTATTGAGTGATGGGTATTGCTCTCTGCATAGAAATACTAGAGCTAACAAAAGAGAGAAAAATTTTGGCCCACAATTATTTTCTAGTATTAATGCATGTGCGTGACAAAATTTTGCTGAATATGCAAATTTGTTAATAAAATTTTTCTGAGCACTTACTTATTCTGACCCAGGAGTTATTCTAGGCATTGTCACTCTAGTAGTGAACCTGACAAAGCTTATATTCTGGGGAGGAGAAGACAAACATAAACCAATACATAAAGTTGATGCTAAGTGGTATACAGTTGACATTGCTACTAATGATACCTCTTCCCATGTATACAAATGTAGCTTCACAAATGGGAAAATTTCTACACTTTGCTTGTTACCTGCTGGTTTAGGCTTCTGAACTTATCACATTAAATGAACCAAAAATTCCACTGACACATGTGGCCCTGGGTCAAACCTTCCCATTCTTTGGCCCAGTCCTATAAAGGTAGCTTGTCTAAGAAGATGTCAGGTAATATATTAACTTTCCATTGCTGTCATAAAAATTGCCACAAAATTGGTGAATCACACAATGCAAATTTATTATCTTGCAATTCTGGAGGTCAGAGGAACAAAGTAGGTCCCATGGGGTTAAATCAAAGTGTTGGCAGGACTTCGTTCCTTCTAGAAGCTCTAGGAGAGAACACCTTTCCTTTCCTTCCGTACCTTCCAGAGGCTGCTCTCATTCTTGCTTTGTGGGCCCTTTCTCCATCTGAAAAGCTAGAACTCCCTCTTCTACTTTTAAGGAGCTCTGTGATTATATTAGATCCACCTGGATAACCCAGGATACTCGCCCCATTTCAATGTCAGCTGACAGCAACCATAATTCCACGTACAAACTTAATTCCCTTTGCCACATAGCCTAGCATATCCACAGGGTCCTGGGATTAGGATTTGGCCATCTTTGGGGCCAGTGAAGGTAGAAAAGAAGGGGCTATTTTTCTTCTTTAGTCACCACCCCTAGCTTTTAGCTCAATGTTGAGCATCTAAGAGATATTGACTGGTTTATACATGATGGTGGTAAACAGACAGAAAATGCCACATTGTCTGGATGTTAGGAAACAGGGAGCCTGTGTTTATTTGCTGGGCCACCTCACCTTTCCTGGCTAGCAGCTATATGGGCAGCATGCTCAGCAACTCCCACAAGCAAACTCAGGAACTGTTTGCGAAAAGGCCTTTAAACTGGTATTTGGTATTTTTCTCATAACCTCTTAAGTATAGGGAAGAGTTCTTCTTGCAGCAGTCTAACATGTCTTAACCTTCTTCCTTTTCATGTAGCACTTTGTAGAGTGCCTCACATCTTTTTTTTTTCTTTTTTTTTAACCTTCACATCTTGTTATTTGACCCTTATGTAAAAACTGTGAGGAGAGGGGGCAGGGAGTATTTCCCATTTAGCAGTTAGGAAACAGAACTTTGGAAGGGACAAACAACCTGTCCAAGATTATGAAGTCAGATCTTGAACCAGGTTTTCTGATGCCAAACCCTGTGTTCTCTCCATTACCACATGTTATCCCCATTGGTCATTTCTCTTGGTTTGGGACTCTGAAGTCCCTGGACCAAGTTCCTTCTTCATCACACAGTCATCATCTTCATCATCATCATCTTCTTCATCATTGTCTCTATGAATTTCCTCTAAGTTATTCATCTGCAGAAATCTACAAATGTCAGCAAAGTAACCACCTTCCACTTGGTCCTTGAAGAGAAATCATGACTGGGCAGATAACTTTATTTTCAGATTTGAGCCATCAACATTTCAAGAAAACAGTCCTTCTGATCTCTGTCTCTGAGTAATCCTTTATGAGTTCTCCTTCATGACTCAGTTTCCAGGTGGCTGAGAAAAATTAGAGGTATCTTGATCAAGATCACCAGTACCACTCACCTCAATATGCATCCTTGACATGCCGGTTCTACTTGTCTACACTGCAAAACAAGCCATCCCAAAACTCAGTGGCTTAAGACAATTATTTTATTTGCTTATGGTTCTGAAATGTGAGCAGTGTTCAGTTGGGTGGTTCTCCTCCTAGTCCTGTTGGTGGTCTTTCATGTGAGAAGAAAAGTTAAAAAAAAATGTCTTGGTATTATCATGAAAATAGTTTAGGCCTTATTATCATCCAAAAAGATTTCAGGAACCACCCTTAAGGGATCTCTAGATCACACTTTGAGAACCACCATCCTACCTATTTCTGGTTCTCCATTTTTATATTTGATCAAGGCTTGTCTGGAAAGACAGACACCAGCAAGCTCTAGGGAAATTCTAAAGCTATAAGGGCACTGGAGAGCTTTTATCATTGTCACATAGTGATCAGGAGTAAGCCAGTGCCCAGTGCTCTATGTAGAGTTCTAAATTGAGTTTCCAATTTCTCGAACTATTCAGCTTTTTTGTGGTGCTCTTATGTGTAGACCCTAGCTATGATGTTACATACAAGGCAGAATTCCTATCACTGTGTTACTAGGTGGGATGTGTTTTATGCTGATGTTTTTCTCATCAAAAATTAAAATTTCCACCATCCAGCCTGAGCCTTGCAGCTGGTTATATCTTCCATGACATGTGCCATATTTTCAAAATGTATATCAGCAGCATCATGCTTCGCATTTATAAAAGGTATAAAGGATTGAGCCATACAGCTCTTATTAAAACCCACTGCTGTTACACTGCTTTGAAAATTTAGTGGTTAGCTAATATAAAAGTCATAAAAGGTTTGGGGTTCTGGGGACTTCCATAAACTTTGAATTTTAGGTGCCCTGAGATGCAGTTTCTGAGCAATTTCTTTGATCTCTGGCTGCCCTGGTAAATCATTTATTGGGGCAGCCTTTTTAAACAGGATCCTCTCAACTTCTCCCACAAGATGCATAAAATAATGTTCTCTGCACACAGCCACTAACCCTCTGCACTTACTGTATTTGCTGATTACAAACCCATAAGGATGTTGAGGGGTTTTTTTAATCAATATTTTTTAATTCTCAGAAATTTACAGAAGAGATCATAATAATCCACCTGATGCCAGAGTGTAACTGCCTGGAGTTTTCAGAATAGGATATGTTATACTATTCCAGTAGTGTTTGTTTTTTTAAGGCAAAGGTATTTATAACTAATAGAGTTCTAGGTTTTATTGGGTCAACTTCCATGTTATCTGGGTCACATCATTTGTTTTGGAGAACCATCATGTCTTGAGATTAAGGAAAAAAGCCTATTCTCAAATTTGTATATTTTGGAGAAGGAAAGCCCTTTCTAACCAAGACAAGAAGCCATAAACCATGAAGAAAAAGATGGATACACTTAATTTTATAACAGGTTTAAGTTTCTACACAAAAAGCTATGTAAAACAAATCAGAAGGCAAATGACTCAGGAAAAATTTGTTATATATGTTGGACTAATTCACCAAGATTCAAAAAGTTCTTGGTAGTCAATAGGGTAAGAAACCAGATACAGCAGCTAATCAGACAAGGAATGGAAAAATAAATACAGTGGCAAATATACATGTATAATCATAAATACAAATAGAAATGATGATAAATAGAAATGGACTGTCATGTTTGGGTTGCACAAATTTCATATGTTGAATCCTTAACTCCCATCATATTTGGACACAGGGCCTTTGGGAGCTGATTAGAGTTGGATGAGTCATAAGGGTGGAGCCCATGATGGGATTAGTGCCCTTATAAGAAGAGAGACAGAAAGAAAGAAAGAGAAAGAAAGGAAGGAAGGAAGGAAGGAAAGGAAGAAAAGGAAAGGAAGGGACAGACCAGATGTGTTAACTATTTTGCATATCTCCAGCCCTTCTCTTTGAAATACAAACTTCCTCCTCAGTGCTTAGCATTTCAGTACCATGTAAATATCCATCTCCTGGGGCTTTCTGCTGGAGGATGGAAACAGTGACTTCAAGGATCAACAAGCTCTTCCACCTAATTTGTAGGAAATAGAAATTCAGTTATGACTTCATGAAATTGTTGGGCGTAACCCAGAATGGACTGGTAAACTGAGACTGGGTAGAGGGTGGGGGGAAGAATGTGGATCCTTTCAGGATACTCCAGCTTCTCTTTTTCCTGCATTTGCTGGGAGTTCATTGTCCAGGGCGTTGTCCACTTTGTAAGGTAATGATCATCATTGTTAGAGCCCACATGAGACCTGTATTTAGAACTTAGTTCCTGAACATTTTTCTCTTCTAAGGAATTGGTCTGCTTTCGTTCTCAGTAAAAGAACTAGGGAACCTTAGAACCAAAGCCAAAGCTGGCGCTCAATTTTAGCCACTCTATTGGGTCCAGTTCATTTTTATAGGTTTTGTGTAGGTGCTAGAGATCCAAACCAGGGCCTTTCACATGCTAGACAAGTGCTCTACCTCTGAATCACATCCCCAAACCTTCAAATTATCTTTTAAAATGAGGACATGAGGTTTAAAGCAGGTGCTCTGAGCTAGTGTGGACAGCCTGTGGCATATGCCTGCCTTGCTGTCTGTACACACAGCATGTGGAATGCTGGCTACACTTCCCCTCCATCCAGTCACTCAACAGGCATTTATACATACAAGGAGACAATAAAGGACACAAATCCCAGAATCAAATGGGTCCCACCACTTTTAACTTGTGACCTCAGGGAAGTCATTTAGTTTCTTTGTGTCTCAGTTTCCCCATCTGGAAAATGGAACTGTTAATAGTGATTTTTTATAGGGTGTTTATGAAGATTAAGATAATATAGGGAAAGTATTTGAAACAATGTCCAGTGCATACTAAGACTGCAACCATATTAGCTTTAATCACCGTGATTATTGTTTATTAGATGTTGTTATGGGTGGCATTGTGTCCTCCTGCTCTCCCCCCCAGATTTGTATGCTTAAATCCTAACCTCCAGTATCTCAGAATGTGATGGTATTTGGAGATAAGGTCTTTAAAGAGGTAATTAAGTTAAAATGACATCTTTAGGGTATGCCTAATCCACTATCACTGGTGTCTTTATAAAAAGAGATTTGGGCACAGACACACTCAGCGGGAAGACCATGTGAGACATAGAGAGAATATAGCATCTCCAAGTCAAGAAGACCTCAGAAGATACCAAACCTGGTGGAACCTAGATCTCAGACTTCCAGCTCCCAGAAACTTTACAAAGTAAATTTCTGTTGCTCAAGCCACCTTGTGATATGTGGCCCTAGGAAACAAAACCAGATGCCTACTGTGTGCCTGGTTGCTTCCTAAGCCCTGGTGAAAATGAGAGACAAAGACCTACTCTTGTGGAGGTTATGGTCTAGTGGAGATAAATCGTATACATGTGAATACATCTACAAACAACATGATTTTAAGAAACCACATGTATTTTGAAGAAAATAGCAATAGCAATGGGAAGGAGGAGACATGTATTGGATGGGGTGGAAGGACAGCTGGGAAAGACCTTCTTACAAGATGGAGCCAGCTTGGGAACCCTGGCTCCAGGACATTCTAGGCAGAAGGAACATGTTTGTTCTGCTTGAGGAACAAAGAGAAGGCCATTGTGGCTGGAGGACAGTGAAGAAGGGGAGGGGTAAGAGAGGAGGTCATAAAGGAGCAAGGCCATGTCACACAGAGCTTTGCAAGCCAAGGAAAAACATTTGGATTCATGTTTTAAAAGCTCATTCTGCTGGGAGGAGAATGAATAAAAGGTCTGGAATGGAAGCTAGGAACATAGGAAAACAGTGAACTTGGACTGGGGAGACTGGTGGAAATAGAAAGAAGATGGATAAGCGGATTCCATATATTCCATGTTTTTAAGAAGTTTACAGGACGTGCTTGTGGCTTAGATATAGGGTAGGGACAGGTGAATATGAGAGAAGGATTACAAAAGAGCTAGGTGCTTTCACTGAATAATTGAATGGAAGGTGGTGCTGATTCAGAGAAGACATCAAGGATGAGGGAGAGGGAAGTTTGGGGGTGAAATTTAGAGCTGTATTGTGTCAGACCATGACCAAGATGGCTATTATATGTCCAGTAGGGAAAACATCATGGATCCTGTGAATCTAGGAGTTAGGGCTCTGGAGAGATGGAGGATGGGAGAGATAGGTGTTTATAAATCATCAGCCCTGGGAATGGGTAGGATCATAGAGGAAGGTATCAGAGCACAAAGCCTGACTCTGGGATGGAGCCTGCATGTGCTCCACCTTGAGCACTGAGTGGAGGAGAGTAAAGAAGAGCCATCGGTGCGATAGGAAGAGAAGCAGAAAAGTACACATCCTGGGGGTGGGGAGTGAGAGGTAATGATTGTGCCCACTCACTTACTCTCTGTTCACATGTACACATGATAATACATCCATCTGAGAGTGGATGTGTGCCCCAGAAGGCTCACACACATGTGTGTGCAGTCATGGGGGCTGTCTGCCAGTGTATATAGTTATGGAATCCAATGGTTCTAGGGCTCAAAGCCCTTTTTAAAATTACATTTTACACATCAGTAAACTTGTAATGCAGGAACTGCTTTCTTAAGTTTATTTATATCCCTGGTTTGCAGAAGGATTTGTCAGGAAATAATATGAATGTTATTTATCTGACTGTTCAGCTTTATTGACTGCTACATTTCACATCCTTCAGTTCTTTTTGGCAGAGGAGTAAATAACACTGCTATTAACCTCTAACACCGGAATAAAAATAGGCAGTTATTAAGGGGTAAATATTACTTTGACGATTATTGCCCCAGTCTGCTTTCTCTGGGAGAGGTAATAAATAAGGCCTCTCATGGGGTCTGCAAAATTCCCAATTTTGTTGAGGGAGCTGGCAGTTCTCGTGGCCATGGGCTATGATTTGGAGCCATGTAGACTGGATAGAAAATGCTCAATGAGCTTTTGCTCATTTCTGGAGGAAATCAAGCCAGCATGATGCCCTGCGTGGCTATGGATGAGGAGCTGAAGGCCTCAGGCTCTAAGGCTTCTGCCAAGAGAGTGAGGTGGTGAGGAAAGGGAGTTGAGCTTGGGAGCCTGGGGTTCATTATGTCACCTGATGAGAGCCGCGCCTTGGCTAGAGACGTTCAGTGCCCGGAGTTGACAGTGGTCATCCTTTAACAATGAACAGGTTAACTGCAGATTAACCACATGCAATCTCCTTATTTTGGAGGTAGAAGGCTGAAGAGTTAGAGTAACAGGCACAGAGTCTTAGACTAAAAGCCAAGGGCACTAAACTTGTCTCAATTCTCACCTTCTTTTTTACTATGATCCTGGGTTTCTTATTTGCCTTTTCATTCATAGTAAATGAAAGGATTGATCTATGTGGTTTTCTAAGATGCCTCTAGTCCAGGAATACTTTGACAATAACTCATCCAGGTCTTCTGGACAAATCCACCAGGTGAGGGGACAATGTTGGACAACGGAGAGCTAGGCCTTGTGAGGTCTGCACTCATAGTGGGGTGGTTGTGCTTCTGAGCCAGTGCTCTTTCATCCTCTACATGGAGCCCCAGCATAGAGGGACCTGGATGCTCAAGCCAGACCCTCCCTATAATGCAAACCCAGACCTCTCAGCTTTGCAGCTCTGCCAAGGGCTGCTGTACATTGGGTATCACTGTTCACTTTGTTTGCTCTCCAGAACTTAATTTTCTTGGCTCCAAAGATGGTTTGGAACCTTGCTTTATATCCTTTGATTGCAAATGTGAAAACACAAGGAGGGGGTTTCTCCTTGAAGAGCAGTTCAAATCCAGACCTTATGATTAAAAATAGTTGGAATGTTTCCTGCAGAATGAGAGGAATGCATGAAAAGCTGCCTCTGTGTAAATGCATGGGAGGAACTCATTATTTAATGACAGTTTTGTAAATGGAAGAGTCTAACATCCATGAAATTTGTCTAGGAGGTTTGCATTTTCACATTAGCAGCACGGTGGTAAAGATTTTAAATAATACTTGCTTTTCTACATCCAAACTATCGTAACCTAAACAAATTGGATGTTGCTCAAGCTTCTGCCTCCATAGACAAAGCTTCAAAGAATGTGAACAATGTGGCATCTCCCTCCCACTTAGAAAGTGTAAAACTTGTATTCAAGAGAGTTGGACTTAAAAAACAATAGAAATACACACAAAAGAGTGAAATATTTAATGTTATAAGCCCATCTGGTATAAATGTTAGCGGAGTAGTTTGGAAATACTAGCCTCATTGAAATTTCCCTGGAATATAGTTTTTTCCCTGCAGTCGGTAGGTAGACACCGTGATATTTCCAGAAGGTTGTATGTTATTGCAAATGGACATTTTAAATCATCATGAGGGCCATTTTGATTGCCTAGTAGTCCCACAAATAACACTAATAAATGTGCTTTTTGGCAAAGGAGCGATAATGATGTACTTACCCCCAGCATAGGGTGTGGCCACATGTCATCTTGCATATGCATCCTGCATACATATGAAGGGAATGGGGCAAATGGAGATGATAAAATATGGAGATGGAATAACAGTGAGACGGAATGGCAGGGAGATTGTTACTACTGAGGGAGGTGGGGTGCTTTCCTTTTCACACAACTGAGCTGATGAGAAACCCCCTTCCCACACCACAAACCAGCACCTGGTCATGCTGGGCCTGCCCAGTCTGTGAGGGCCACTCGATAAGGTCAAAAGGCCCTACACTAGCATGCTGCCAGGGGCCAGCCCTTCCTGCCTAGGCAAGGTCCCCACACCCCTCGTCAGCATCCCAGGCAGTGTCCCCATCGCTGAGGAGGGTGTGGCTCTGGTGCTTCATAGCATTAACTCCTTACACGTACTCTTCTCCTCCCCCTTTTTTTTTCTTGTTCATGGTACTGGGGATTGAACCCAGGGCTTTTTCACTCAGCCACACCCCTAGCCCTTTATAAATGTTTAAATTTTTCATATTTCAAGACAAGATCCCACTAAGTCATTAAGTTGCCAAGGCTGGGCTTGAAGTTTCCATTTCCCTGCCTCAGGCTCTCATAGTGCTGGCATTACAGGCGCACACTTCCATGCCCAGCTCATTCTGTTCTTTGTAGGAACAAAATGAAGCTCCATGTGGCGGGGGTTCCTACTGGAAAATGAGCAGAGATTCAGAGAGGGCTGGTACCCTGGTTCAGAGGGAAGCGAGATGCTTTTTTGCTGTGGACAGTGGGGATCCTCCTGAGAGAACTTATTGTCAGTGAGGACTAAACCCAACACTTCAAGCTATGCAGGGTAGTTTGGGACAGTGACTGAAGTCAGGGTGGTAACTCACTTACAATTGTCACCTGGATGGATTACCTATTGGAATCACTGTACGTCCTGTGGCTGGGGGCAGAGGCTGAGGTCTTAATAATAATTAACAAATCTAATCAATTAAAGAGGGAGAGTTGGTCACGTGGCAGTTAAGTAGATGTTAAGTAGATGTTATGGGCCCACACGAGATGCCCCTAAGAACTAGCGAAGGACTATTGCACATGTTTGGGGGTGGTTAACTCATTTGCATTTATGATCAATTACCGGCATACTTTGGCTTATATAGCAGAAATATTTGTGAAAAGTAACACACAATGATATGTTATCACACAGATATACTGTATTAACTCCAAAAGGTCTTTGTCACTGGGCTCAGTGTTGCACGTGTGCTATTCCAGCTACTTCAGAGGCCGAGGCAGGAGGATTACAAATTGAGGTCAACCTGAACAACTGAGCCAGATCTTTTTTTTTTTTTTTTTTTGGCTTAAATTCTTTTAGTGGTACATTTTAGGTGTACAGTACATTTACATTTATTATTGGGCACTTGTACCTATACATGATATATCTTGGTTCTTATTTTTTCCCCATTCCCTGCCCTCCCTTCACCCCCTCCACCCTTCCCTATTTACATATTTTGTTTCCATTTTTTCCTTTTCTCATAATTTTTCCTTTCCCTTCTTTCCTTTCTCCTCCCCTCCCACTTCCCCTACCCCTTTGTACTTTTTCTTCCAATTTCAAATTATCAATTATTCATTTTTATCATTTTCATCCTTATTTACACTTTCAGTTTCTCACACTAGAGAAACTATTCAGTATTTACACATGTGTGTCCTATTTATTTCACTTAAGAGTATGGCCTCAATATGCATCCATTTAGCTATAAATGTCTCTAGTTTCTCGTTCTTTATGGCTGAGTAGTACTCCATTTTATTTTTTAAAAACCCACATCTTCTTTATCCAGTTTCCAGTTGATGGGCACTTGGGCTGTTTCCAAGTTTTAGCTATTACAAACTGTGCCACTATGAACATGAGTGCACATATATCACTGTGGTATGATTCTTTTAATTCTTTTGGGAAGATACCCAGCAGGGGAATAGCTGGGTCAAATGGGACTTCTAGTCCTAGTTCTTTGAGGTATCTCCATACTGATTTCCACAGTGGTTGCACCAGTCTGCACTCCTACCAACAATGGAGAAGGGTTCCTTTCTCCCCACACCTCAGCCAGCATTTGTTATTGGATGATTTCTTGAAGCAGCCATTCTTTGTGGGGTGAGGTGGAATCTCAGTGTTGTTTTCATCTGCATCTCTTTTTTAAAAAAATATTTATTTGTTTGTTTGTTTATTTATTTATTTATTGGTACCAGGGATTGAACTCAGCTCCTTGCGCTTGCGCAGCAGGCAGCGAAACCACTGAGCTAAATCCCCAGCCCCTCATCTGCATCTCTTGAATGACCAGTGATGTTGAATATGTTTTCGTATGTTTATTCGCCGCTTTTACTTCTTTGTGTGAGAAATGTCTGTTCGTTTCAGATGCCCATTTTTGAATTGGGTCTTTGAATTTGGGGGGTCTGATTTTTTTCAGTTCTTTATATATTCTAGATGCCAGATCTTATCTTAAAATGAAAAATAAGAAAGAGCTGGGGGAATACTTCAGCATCAGAGTACTCACTGTTCAATCCCCAGACAGGAAAAAAAAATCCTTTATCTAAATGTATGCCTTCTGTTAGTTAATATTTAAATGCTATATTAACATAAGACACATCTTTTAAGAATATTTTTGTAAAGTACCTGCTTATGATGTAACGGTCCCACTTAATTTTTCTGAGATTAAATTTTCATACATTAGGCTTCTTTGATGGAAGGGTTATCAGAGGCCTCACATGTATGTTGCAGTCTTCTATTTCATGTTCTTGGTATATGAACCTCAAACTCAAGCACAGTGAATTCTTCCTTTCCCTGATGTCCTTCTACTATTGCCCCTTCTTCAGTCACTATGCCATGGATTGTGTTGAGTCGTCTATTTTTCCTCCCACTAGATTTTATACTCTTTAAGGAATGAAATGAGATGTCATGTCCATATAAGGTGCTCAATAAATGTTTAGTGAGTGCATGAGGGCTGGCCAGATGTACAGATGAGTGAACCAGAGGGAAAGATATGGCATCCTCAGCCCTCCACTCTTTCATAGGGAGGCAATGTTGCCCTAGGCCACGTAATTGAATCTCCCAAGCTCCCAGCTGCCTTCTACCTCCTGTCCCTTCCAGTCTTTACTGTCACTTACTCGTGTGTATACATTCTACTCAGTGTTCTGCTCTCACAATTGCTTGGCTTCCACTCAAGCTTCCAGGTTTTTTCTTGGGTTCTATGCATACAATTGTGTTGTCATCTTTTGCTTTTTATAGAAAAGAAGAGACACTTTCTATCCAAACATTTAATCTTTCCTTATGCATCTCCAAAGAAGGCATACATAATGAGGAAGATCTAGGTGAATCAAAGTAAATACAGTGGACAAGATTAGTGGTCTCAAAATCTGTGTGGCTAAGATTGCATCTGACTTGACCACGCAGAATTAGGCCATAGGTAAATGGGGGACCATTTTAGGGCAATGCTGAAATTATTATCATCAAAGCTGTTTATTTCACACAATGTTTTGAGAGGCATAAGGAGGTTTATTAGATAGAATTTTCAAAATACAAACTCAGAGAGAACAGAATGCAGGCCCTCAAGAAAGAGGTGCTTTATGGTCTGGGGGTTGATGTATTTATGTGTTTTTGGTAGTGGAGTCATGTGATATTTCACACAATTTTAATTTGGAACTAAAGTTAATATTTTAAATGTCATAAACAATACTTATTTATTGAGAGAAGTGAAAGAAGGAAGGGAACAGAAAAGGAAAGAAGGAAGGAATGAAGGAAGAATGGAAAGAAGGAAGTGGGGAAGGAAGAAAAAAAGGAAAGGAAAAGGAAGGAAAGGAGGGAGGAAGTAATTTACTCTTACTCTCAGGAAGCATTTTTTGCCCAGTGAAACCAAGTTCTAAATTATAAGGAAAAAATTAGAAAATACTCAGAGGCTAAAAAGAACACAGGGAATAATGGGTAGAATAACTTAATTCTTTAAATAGCTGATATAAAATATCACCAAATGATGTTCTTTCCCACAGAACATCATTATTGGGTTGTAGAAGGGAGGAATGAAGGGCAGAGTCATCCTAGCCTTCTGGCTTGACTGATGGAATTTCAAAACCAAAGAAAATACAACTTTCCAGTGCAGAAAATGGAAACTCTTCTATTTGTATTTTCCTTTAAATGTCTCATTCTATCATTGGTCCCTTTCTTCTTAATGTTCTTTTAATGTTGTTAACAACTACATTTTTCTATTAAAAACACACACACACATTCCCTTACTTCAAAAGAATCTTTATTTGTTGGTTTGATGATCTGACTCTCACGCTAAGCAAGAGTGAGATACTGTGTACATTTGCTGCCTCGTTGTCTCCTTTTCCACCCAAAGGTAGGAGCATCAGCTCTTTAGGAAAGCAGAGGTGAAGCTGAAATGGATGTGGACTGGATACTGAAGAATGAGAGACATGCCCAATATAAAAATCTAGAGAGCCATGTTCCCCTTAGGTGAGGATCCCTCATGGCGATGGAATGCAGGACCATAGGAAGCCATAGGATGCATCCAGTAACTCTTGGAGGACCAGTTTGCCTCAGATATGGGACAGAATTGGAGTAGACGTCCCCCATCCACATTTTCTCCTATCCATTCCGAACATCAGTCCATTTAACCCCTCTGGCTCTATCTTCACCCTAGACCCACCCCTCATCTGCATTTCTGTCTCAGTGGCCTGTTCTGCTCTGCCTCAGGTCCTCCCCTCCTGAGGCACCTTCTGTGGAGAATATTCCACTCATATCCTGGCTAACGCCTGTGTATCTTTAGCTCTTTCTTTATATATCACTCAAGGAAATTCATCCTAATCCTCCTACCAAAAGGTCAGTTCTATGCACATATCTCTCCCTGAACTTTTTCTCTCTGCATGTCTGATATTTTAAAATGAATGGATTCATAGATGAACTCATTCCAGGAGGTTTTTAAAATATATATTTCCCCCACCAGATTGTAAGCTTCAAAGGGCCAGAACCTATATCTCTGTTGCTCAACACTGTAAACCTAGTGATGTGCCTCCTACTCAGTCAGTGCTCAGTAAATATTTGTTACTTTGTTGTTGTGAGGAAATAGTGAATAAAGCAGCATTTAATCCCAATGTTAGTCTCCAGCAGAGTTCTAACCCACACAAGGCAGTGGTTCCTGTCTCTCAGGCCTCAGGATTAGGTCCTAACACCTTGTGTCCAGAAAGGAAAAGCAACCATAAAAGGGAAAAAAATGCAAAAATACACCAGAGGACTATAGGGATAAATAAGAGTGTTTGTTCCCACAGAACAAAGGCTACAAGTAGCTTTAGGAAGAATCATGAGAAAATAATGGCTTTCTGAAGAAAATTATGAAGAGTAGGAGATGAGAATCAAGTGTGAGATGTCTAAGGGTGCAGGCCCCCAGTTCTGTTGCTATAGCTGAGCTGTGGAGTAGCCCCTGGATAGGGCTGGGGCAGAGCAGGTGGACCAGGGACACTGACCAGTAACAGAGGGATAGTGGAGGACCTCTGACCTCAGCACAACAAATCCCCCCAACTGGATTAGCTCAGGCAAAGCCCAGAGCCATATATAGGTGATAGAGGAAAAGCAGACTCTTCTAATGCTAGAAGTAAAGACTACTAGCAGAAGATGAGACAAGGAAGAAGGAATGGGAATTGTAAAGATATCTGGATTTATAAAAGAAAGACTATCATAAATGAAATTTGATTTATTTGACTAAAAGGCCAGCCATAGAGTAAATGTTATGTTTTTCCATATTACAAAATGTGAATCATTAAATTTTCAATATGAGTGCTTTATTGTACTCTAAAAATTCTGAATTCTTTAGGGTGTTCTTTTTCTGTTCCAAAAAAGCTATTTTAAAAGTGCACATTAGAATATTTTATAACTCTTTTATTCCTCCTGAACATCTGTGAACTGGAAAGAATATAGTATATTACAGAAACAATCCATTTAAAGAAAAACAATTAAAATGAAAACTACTTCCATTTCTGTGGTATAAAAAACTCTAATTCTCTCCCCTTTGCAATTTTATTACCACTCTGACATGATATAGTCACAGCTTCACTTACACACAATGTTAATTTCACTCATACTCTACTTAATCTTCAAAACATTGCAGGATAACATTCTTCTTTAGTAATTTATCATTTGCTACGATAAGGCGATGTGTTTAGAGGATGTTAGGATTTTTTAAAGCTTGCATTTATCTCAATCCTGAAATGTGCTCTGAATGCTATTAAAATATATCATTTATACACTTTCACATTTAACTATATTAACTATACCTTATCTAGACATTTATTAAGAGCAGCATATTTATTTCCCATTCAGGACTTTTTAAATCTGTGGAGTCAGCTCTATGGAAATGAGCAATTTTTGCCAGCCTTACACTGCGTAATAGGTTAAACTGAGCAGAAACCCGGGGCTCCATTGTAGTGGGGCACACAATTGCGTATATTTTCTGTGCATCCTTAAATTGCTTTTGCTGCAGGACTTCAGATCATTCCACCGACTGTCAGTGTATGTCCTGGGCTCTAAATAAGGGCCTGACAGCTCTTGTTCCTTCATTCACCATGTATCAACTATCTCTTATGTATAGAGATTAAAAGATACATACATCGTCAAGATTTTTCTTCGGTAGTTACTAGCAGAAGTATCAATTCCTTTTGTTAATTTTATTTATATCAAAATATCATATACGCACATAGCTGAAGAAGTCAAGGCTTATAGAGCTTGCAATGAAAAACTTCAGTCCCTGTCCCGCTTTTCCCTGTTCTTAATCCTGTTTTCCAATGGGCAACTCTTGCAACTTTTAGCCATTCCTTTTTGTCTTTATTTCTGTTGTTCTAAACAGTGTGTTTCTACTGCTTTTTAATTTTAATTTTTTTCTGTGTTAGATAATATTTATTGACTTCCAAGTATAGAACAATATTGCTTTTATTTTCTTATATTAACCCTTTCCCGCACACATTAAATGCTTGGTCCTGCCCCCTTAATCTGCCAATGCAGTATTAAGACGAACAAGTAAATATTATTCACAGTTAATATAGCTTAGTTACTGAGCCATACTAGGAAACTATAATTCCATTTCCTTTTCTGTGTAGCTTTTTGTTTCCCCTGGGGATGATAATTGGTTTGTTTTCTCACTTGTGTGACTAATAGGACTCTAAATCCTCTGACAAAACTATCAAATCTCCTCTCTGTGTGTCCATATACACCAGGCTGTCTTTCAACTGCTGTTGCTGCTGCTTCTTCTTCTTTAAGACATCAGCCTTGGTGTCCTTTGTCCTCATGCTACCATCTGGTCTGGCTGCTCCCTAGGCCTGTTAACTATTTGCCAGGCTGGGACTTTCCTTTGGTGGAGTCCATCCTGTAGTAGCTTCCCGAGGCAGCACATGGGATGTACAAGATGCCTCCAAATCCTGAGTCTTTCTAGTGATTAAACAACTTGTTTCTAACTGGCTTTTCTCCTGTGGACCAGTGTTTTGGCTTTTTTCAACCTAGCAAGATAGTTAAAACTATTATTCATTGTAATTTTTTTTTGTACTGAGGATTGAACCCAGGGCCTTCACAATGAACCACTAAACTCCACCTCCAATCTGCCCCTTTAAAAAATATTGTTTTGAGGCAATTTTGTCTAAATCACTAAGTTGCTTGGGCTAGGCTTGGATTTGTGATCTGCCTATCTCAGCTTCCCAGAGTGCTGGGATTGTAGTATATGCCACCATGTCCAGTTTATAATTTTGTTAAAATCTCTTGTCTGCTGCTGTCATCTCCCTAGTTCTCTTAGTGTTTGCAAGTTTATATCTTTTATATTCTTGCAGAGGTATTTCTGGAAGGAACAGAGATAAATACATGTATTCTATTGATTGTATTTTTATTGATTGTAATTCTCTTTTATAATATTAGGAATTTAGTCCTGCAAATATGACCATTTATTCCTTTATTTACTCAATAATTATATAGACAGAACCTACTGATACCAGGCATTAGTCTATGACCTAGGGATATAGCAGTAAACAAGATGACAGAATTCCCTATGCTTACATGCTAAAGGAGGGATGAATGATGACTTTTATGGGAAAAAATAAAGAAAATAAAACCTTAGTAGGAGCAAGTTATTTATGTTAAGGTGGCCAGAGAAGCCATGCTCCTCACCTTCTTAAAGCCTTCTTAGAAAACATGTTTCTGGATTAAATGCTTTTTGTCTCTTTAAAGCATATCAATATTTCCACCTCAGATCTCTTTTTGTTCAAATATCTGTAAGATTAGATCCTTGTCATCATAAGATTTCCACCCCAGTGTCAATTCCTCAGACTTCAACAGTGTTCCCAGTCACTTTCCACCCTCTCCCCTTCACTGCCATTTTTCATGGTGGTTACTGCATTTTGAACTTATTGTCCACATTTATTCATTTGCTTGGTTTTGGATTTGAGTTTTGTTAATGTCGTTTGCCTGTTTCCCTCCATATTTGTTTTTGAGAGGACTTTGGGCAAACCTGACAGTGTCTGATAGTTACTTTAAATCAAGTCTTTTAAAATAGTCTTCTGTTATCCTATTCTTGCGATTCTTTTAGCTTATGCTCTTCATTTCATTCATTTAGCTTATGCTTTTCATTAATTTAGCTTATGCTTTTCATTAAAACAACATTACAATGTTGTTGGGGGAAAACAACATTGAAGTGTTTAAAATGAACACTTATGAGAATTCATAAGGAATTCTCAGTTGCATTTCCCTCTTCAGAGTGTTTTACAGTCTTTGTTTCACTGTGATTGTAACAATACAAAAACCATAGGCAGTAAGCCTAGTTCATATGTGACTTAATGAATGCAGTAAGTTTTCTAAAGAAAAACTGCAATTTTTTAGGACTTGAAACCTCATTTCTTTAATGAGCAAAATCTCAGTTTTCTTACTTGGCACAAAAGTGCTTATTACATTACCACCTTATTCAATTTTGCAAGCTGGTTTTTTGAGGGAAAAGTAGAGGGGATGGAGGCAGATGGGAGAGACCTCTAAATGCTACCATCACCTATTTATGGCTAGGACCATTTGAGGAAGGAGGAAGAAATGCAGCCCTCGTTACTGGAATTTTGGCCAGAGATCGATTGAAGCTGCTGCGCCCCTACTGAAACAATGATACGCTAATGGGCACATGAGAATTTGATGGATGACGCTAAGGTCAAGTAAAAGTGAATTAACACAGGCAATAAACAAAATGGAGGAACCGGCAGGCAACAGAAAAGGAGAAAAATCTACATAGAAAACTGTGTAACGGGGGCTAGAGGATCTTGAGCCACTCTGCAGTGACTCCTAAGACTGAGCTCAAGTTGGCTGCTTAGATGAAGCCATCATGACTAGCTGGATCTAAATCCCTTTAGAGAGAAAATTAAAATGTTGTAAAATCGTATTAAATGCTTATTATTATATCAATTTATTTTTTATTTCTTTAGGAGCTTAGGGTAAATTTCATATAATTATGAATCAAAAGAATAAAGTGGATCTTGGAAATCACCTGGCCCAGGCCTCTCTTTTATACCTGAGGAAACTGAGCCTAGGTTAACTCGGCTGAGGTGAGCCCCACAGTCTTTTCTAGTTATTTGTAGCTCTGCCACCAGACAGGTGGGGTGTGATTTACAGATGATTGTCCTGCTCGCAGCACTCACGCAGCCCGGCATGCTGAGTGGTCAGTAGAGTATGTGTTGAGAGAGGGAATGAGAAGTGAGAAACCTGTGATTTCTCATTGGCCTGTCTTGCAAGAGACTGCCTTGTCGCCCTTAACTCATTTTTAGTACACAAAAGAATAAAGGTATGAATAAGTGAATGAAGTCTGCAATGTGGCAACTGGGAATTTAAGGAAATACTTCTTGTCAGTCAAAAACAGAGCCCTGGTGGGTACCAATGCACACCCCGCACGCGCACACACACACACACACACACACACACACAGCCCCATGGTAGCACAGGACCCCTCATGGGAGCTGCTTGCACACAAAGCTGGCCAGCACCTCGTGTAGCTTGAGGTTTATTACCTTACTTATTGATGATGCTGTTTTTCGTCTTTTAACTGGAAATCCATGTTTCTAAGACCTGAGGAATTATTACACATGCTTAATGTAGACTTTCAAGAGATGACAGAGAAAGCAGCCTAAATTCCTAGCTGATGACATAGTATTGGTTAGTGTTCTATTTTCAGTTTGGTCCAAACCTCCATGCTAGTCTTTGACAACTAATAATATGTTGTGGTCAGGCAAAGAACTGCTAAGCAGCTGATTCAAGTATATAATTCTAAGTATTGCATCCACATTCTAAAATAATATTATTACGTTCAGTCCACTGCAAAGGAGTCAAGGCTTGGCCATGTTAAGTACTTTACTCAAAGCCATGAAAAAGTCCAGGTTCAAACCAAGATTCTCTCTGACTCCAGCACCCTCTCTGTATCTCATATATTTTCACTAGAGAGAATTTGGTCAGATTGAAAAAATAGGGCCAAGCAGGAGAAAGATTTACTGACCCACTGCAGAGTTTGGAATTGGCCAAGTCTGTACTGAGCTTTTCTTGGATATCTCCTGACCGTATATATCATCGTGTAATCTATACAGTGGTGTTTTAACGGACAGAGATCTTACCTGTAATAATTTTCTTTGAACTCATATGCTCTAAGAAATGTCAATAAACTCAGTTGAAGTAATTTCTCACCCACAGCACATGCATTTGCAGAGAAGGACTCTCGATCTTATGAACAATTAGAAGAACACACGGCAAAGTCTGCACAGAGCAGCCATTACATGCAAAATGGACGTTTGAAAAAGAAAACATTTGACCCTTCCATTGATTGAACTTTCCTTCAAAGTGCCCTTCAGGGAGTACTGAGCTGGTTGCCAGGAAACAGAGATTCTTTTGTGGGATCAATTCTTGCCATCCTAAGTGACTCTGAGTATGCCACTTACACTTATTAGAATCTTGGTTCCTAACTTACAATGAGGGGTATATTTTCTCTCTTAGGCTTCCTCAATCAAAGTCAAGAAATTTAGAATGCATCTGTAAAGTTTAATGATATATAAAATGACAGTGCTTTTAAATTGTACATTTTAGCCAGATGTGGTGGTGAACACCTGTAATCCCAATTACTCAGGAAGCTAAATCTGGAATTGCAATTTGAAGGCCAACCTGGGTGATTTAACAAGATTGTCTAAAAAAGGGGGGGATAACAAATTGCATATTTTAATAAAACCATTTTCAAGTATCACTATTTAAAAGGAACTGAGTGATAACAAATTCCTTAAAAATATACGTACTGGTTCTATGTAAGTATGAACTCTCCATTGGTGTTAGAATGTGAACTTGGTGTGCTGTGTTTGAGATGGGGGATGGATTTTTGGAACAAATTAGTGAACTGATCTAAACCCTAGCCTAGTTCCCATCACTCACTTGCTCTATGATGCAGGGCTGGTGTCTCCAGCCCTGGGGTCTGTTTCTGCACTTGTAAAGTAAGAAACTTTGGCTGAAATGATCTCCAAGATTCCTTGCAATTCTTGTTCTTATTTGCTAAGTGTGTCACCTCTTCCTGATCAAGCAAAAGCCCTTGGCCTCAAGTATTGTATAATTCAAGGAAGGTGGTGAAGAACAAACAAGTAAACCAAAATATAAATATATAAATAGCATAATTACACATTGTGATAAGCACCATGAAGAACTGAACTAATGGTAGTGACAGAGTATAAGAGAGGTGAGAGGGATAATACTCAGGGTAGGAAGGGGAGACTAAGAAGTCTTTATAATTAGCCTCATTTTTCTTTTTTTGTTGTTCTTTTTTTTGGTACTGGGGATCGAACTTGGGACTTGGTGCTTGCGCAGCAGGCACCAGAACCACTGAGCTAAGTACCCGGCCCTAGCCTCATTTTTCAACAACAGAGTTTCAAGATATATTGTTTGAAGTTGACAAATCAAAAAGAGCTTTCAATACATTATTAAAAGTTACTGGAGATATCTTTTAAATAGCAAAACCCAGAATGTCAATTAAAAATTACTAGAAGGTAAGCACATTCACTCAGCATAGAAAATAAAGTGAGCAAACCCAAGGTATGCAGCAAAAGATAAAAAAGAATGAGATAATAAGTCATAAAATAAAGTGGTAGAACTAAGGCCAAAAATTGTTTACTGGTAATATAAATAATAAAACTCTGCTGTTTAAACAAAATAGACTCAAATTCAATAAATATTTTAATTCTACCATATAATACCTTATAAAACACATCTATAATAAAATTATTTCAGTTGCAAGTAAAAGAAGAAGCAAAGGCATGAAATTTAGTGCAAAAAATAGTAAAGATCATGATAGTGGGCCGGGATTTAGCTCAGCGGTTTCACTGCCTGCTGCGCAAGTGCAAGGGCCCGAGTTCGATCCCTGGTACCAAAAAAAGAAACCAAAAGATCATGATAGTAACATCAGACAAAGTAAAATTCAAGACATAAAGCTATACAAAGAAGCTCTATCATTACACTTAGTAACAATAAACGTACAATTTGGTAAATCTTCATTTAGCAAATGGCACTGCTTCAAAATGTGTAAAAAAACCCACAGCAGTAACTACAAAGGGAAATAGACAAAAAGGCAATTGTGATAGGAAAATTCTATTTTTAAATTTTATGCAACTTTTTAAAAATATTGATAGATTCTACCATAATTAATTCAATAAAGTAACATGATCAATAACCAAAGCCTGAATCTTACGGAATAAAGGAAACACTAGAAGTATTCTTATTCAAATCAGCAGGAAGATTAGATGTCTACTATCCTCACTATCATTTGACTGTGTTCTAGATGTATTAACCAATACAATAGAACAGGAAGTAGATGTGCAAACATGGAGAAAGTACATAAAATTATTATTTGCTTGTGGGACAGGAATGTAGCTTGGTGGCACCACACCTGCCTAGCAAGCACAAGGTCCTGAGTTTGATTCCTGGTAGCCAGAAAAAAACAAACCAAAAAACCAAAAAATTATTATTTGCTTGCATAAAAAATAATCAGTTAAAAATTATAGATGGTAAGAATTCAAATAATTGATACTTATTAAAAAAAAGCATAGGGCTGGGGATTTAGCTCAGTGGTGCCACTGCCTGCTTCACAAGCGCAAGGTCCTGAGTTCAATCCCCAGTATAAAAAGCAACAACAATAAAAAACCCATAAAATATACACAAATTAGAAAACAAAATGAGAAGATACTTATAATAAAGGTACAAATTTAAGAGGAATAAATTTAAGACATATTTGGGTTACATATAAAAGAAATTTTAAAATATACTGACACAAAAGAAAACCCAATAATGGCCAGGTATGGTGGCACACACCTGTAATTGCAGCTACTTGGGAAACTGAGGAGGAGCCCAAGTTTGAAGCTAGCCTGGGCAACTTAATGAGATTCTGTCTCAGAATTTAAATACTACTACTACTAACTAATAATAATAATGATTATGGCTGGAGATGTAACTCAGTGGTGGAATCCTTGCCTAGCATGTGCAAGGTCTTGGGTTCAAGCCTCAGTACTGGATGACAAACAATAGAAACAAATCTAATAATAGAAATGCTACACTATTATTGGATAAGTAGATTTAATAATTATAAAAACTAAATTCTTCCATGAATTTACCTATACACAACCTCAATAGAAATGCCAACATAGGGCCGGTGATTTAGCTCAGTGGTTTCACTGCCTGCTGTGCAAGCTCAAGGACCCAAGTTTGATCCCCGGTTCCAAAAAAAAAAAAAAAGAAAGAAAGAAATGCCAACATAATAATTTTTAAATTTCAAACAAACTGATTTTCAAATTTCTATGAAAAATTAAACATGCAAAAATATCTAGAAAATTCTGAAAAAGAAGAGTAATAGAAGATGCCAAATATTGACAGCCCCCCGCCCCGCCCCGCTCCTCTGTACAGCCACCTGGTTCCACACTACAAAGACCCAGAGGACACCCGACCACCAGACCATGGTACTGAGTCTCGCCTCTCCTGGCCCAGAGGTAGGGGCTTCTGAGCGGCCATCCCACTACTCCTGGTCCAGAGGAAGGGGCTTCCTGGCCACCATCCCTCCCGCTGCTCCCAGCCCACAGGAAAGGGCTTTTGGGCTACCATCCCTACCGCTGCTC
>NW_004624739.1:3227918-3276283 GCF_000247695.1 Heterocephalus glaber
AAAAATAAGAACCAAGATGCATTATATAAAGGTACAATTCCCAATGAGAAATGTAATTGTGTTGTATACCTACAATGTATCAATAAAAGAATTTAACAAAAAAAAAGAAGATGCCAAATATTAAAATACATTATAAAGTTATGCCAAATAATTTGACTGATCAATTATAGATCTTAAAAATAATATACTCAAATTAAAATGAAAATATTTTATTACAATGATTACATTATATATGAGTAAAGAGAAAAATAGATTATTCACTAAAAAGTGTTGGGACAGATAGACATTAGGAAAGAAAATAGAGTTGTTATCAGTAGTACCTGTTTCCCTACACCAAAATAAATATTAAAAAGTTACCACAGACCTATAAACCACAGAAGTCTCAGAAGAACAAAGTTCTTCAGAAGTTCTCAGAGAACAAAGATGAAATTTTAAAAATAATATTACTGTAATTTTGGGTTGGAGAATCCCTTTGACATAAACCTAGAAGTTACTGAGAAAAATCATGATTATATTCAACTAACATAAAAATAAAATTGTTCCATGACAAAAACACTTTAAAATGAATCAAAAGAGAAATAATGAACTGAGAAAAAAATACTTAAAATTTGTACAAAGTCGATTTCTTAATATATAAAAATGATCTACAGCTTGGTGGAGAAATTTCAACAACCAACAGAAAAATTGTTATGAAGGAAATAAACAAATTTCAAAGAAACAAATAATACACACACATATGAAAATGTACTCAATGGCACTTGTAAGGAGAGAAATGTAAATTATGGATCTCAAATTGCATTATTTTGCCTATTGGACAAAAGTTAATAAATTTGATAACACACTGTAGAGGTTGCCATTTGGAAAATGTTGATACTCTTGAACATTGTTGAAAATAATGAAAATTGGTGCAACATCTATAATGTAATCTGCTAAATTAAAAATACACAAATCTTTGGACCAGCAAGTCCACTTCTAGGAAATCTTACATTTGCCAATATAATTAAAAATTTATTCACAACACTGGCCAGAAGTACAAAACTGAAAAAAATCAAGAAACTACAAATAGAGAACTGATGAAATAATCTATAGTGTATTTTGGGGGGGGGGGGTGGTACTGGGGATTGAACTCAGGACCTTGTGCTTGCAAGGCAGGTGTGGTGCCACTGAGCTAAATCCCCAGCCCTATAGTGTATTCTTACAAAAATGATGATACGAGGGCCTGGGGTTTAGCTCAGTGGTTCCACCGACTGCCTCAAAAGCACAAGGTCCTGACTTCAATTCCCAGTACAAAAGAAAAAAAAAATGATGATACACGTTGGTGTCAAGAGACTTCATATGAGTCACTAAGTTAAAAACAGAAACAAAAAACAAAGTGCGTGTGAGAAAGTGAATGTGCAAATATATGTTTGTAAAATTTCTAGAAGGAATATATGAAATTGTTGCAGGTTAATGTAGAAAAGTATCTTAGGGATCTGTGATGGAAAAGAGATTCATTTTCATTGTATATATTCTTTTCCTTCTATGTGTATTTGAGTACTACTTAGTGTTTTAAATGTTGAAACAAAAATAAAAAATAGATTCTGGAGTGATTCTATATGTGCCCTGAAGAACAGAAAAATCTATTCTACCATGGACAGTGGCTATCCATTCTCAATTTCCACAGAAGAGATCTCCAGCAAAAGGAATTAGTAGATTTACAATAAACATATATTTTATTTTGTTTTTCAACATCTATTTTAGATTGGAGAAAAAGAATAATTTCTTGGTGGAGGTAAAGGAGAGTTATAAAATCTTCTGAAGGGCTTGGGAGAGAGATTTTGAGTCTAGGTGAGTGGGTCGGGGCTGGCTGAAGCAAAGGAGGAGGCTGATGATCTAGGGAGGTCATCCTTCCAGGATGTTGTGACCTGCTTCCCAGGAACGACACCTTTCTGCTGGCTGACAGTTTAATGAGCATTTCACCCAGGGCATTCACACCAGTAGGAAATCCTATTAGATTTACAAGTGCCCATTAGCTAAAAGTTCTCCAGAGCCACTATAGATGTTGGGTAGGGCTTCTCTTTGGGGCCTCCTTGTGCTACACTATTGAATATCCAGCACAAGGAGGAGATCTCTGGGAACTTGCATCTTCTGGACATTATAAACAGCCATCAGGGCAAAATCTTGAGCTCCTCATAGTTGATATACCACAAACTCAACAACTCTCCCACAGGGAACTCCAGTGTCTAGGGAAAAATGGGGTTCCTTCCATGGATGAATGCCCCATGCACTTCAGTGATCAGAGGGAGCATATTGAGAGTAAACAAACTAAGCCAGAGTAATAGGAAGCCACCTGAGTCTAGGTCACTGCTGTTTTTTCCCTATTGCAAAGCATACTTTATCATGCACCTCGTAGGTCAGTGGTTCTTGAAGCGAGAACCCTGGGCCAGGAGCATCAGCATCATCTGTTAGCGATGCAAAGGATCAGAGAGAGCTGGCCATGTTCTTTCTGGAAGCACTGAGCACTGCTCTGTGTAGTTTTCTCACTGGAGTGGCTCAATTCTTCTGCCCCAGAGACCTAAAAGTATACCATTACAGTCGACTGAGCAGACGTCATCTTTCTGCATGGGGAACTAACTTGCTCCCCAGTGTACACTGGGATAAGACATTGGGGACATCACCCACAACACCCTCACTTTGAGCTGCCAGCCCTACTCTCTCTGGTCCTGTGATAGGGACTAAAGGTTTGTTTGGAGTCTTCAAAGCCTCCCTCCCCAGTCCCAAGCAGTGAAGTTGCAAATCAGTGTTGCTTGATGGATAGCAAGTCAAGTTTCAAGGTTATAGGCAACAGAGAAAGGAGGAAGGGAAATCATTTATTAACATCATATTGAAAACTAAAATAATTTTTTAAAAAGCTCAGGTCAAAAAAGTAATGGTCTCTTCATTACATTTCCCACTAGCGTTGGCAGAATCTTTCAGGGCACTATGAGATTTAAAGGTCATTTTCAGTGGGTTTTGAGATTTCGGGTCAGATGGATCATAAATATTCTTGGTCACAAAGTTTAATGCATTTTTTCTTCCACTGAACAGGATCAAATGTCTCATTTTTCCAATGTGAGGACACCCACTCTGGGGGCTGCTAGGTGAGCCTGGTTCTTTAATCTACACTTTTTTCAATTGACTGCCTTTTAAATTAGACACATATGCAATATGAGAAGGAATTTAGTATTTGGAAGCATTTGCAGCATCTGGGAGAGATGCAAGAATAAAGGATCACATGTTGAGGTTGCAGGGGTGGGGATCCTTAGCAACCAGTGGTTTAGGATCTCAGACGTGAAGCTCAGCCTGTACTGAACACTCATTCTCCTTTTTCAAAGACAAACAAGCTGAGGCTCAGCTAAGGAAATTATCCAGGATTTCACAGCATGTTCCTGATTCCCAAGTGACTAAATATAGAAGTGGCCAAGGAGCATAAGAAACAAAAGAGATGTATGAAAAGGACCTTGTCTTCATCTCTTACCACTCTGGCCACTGATGAACCTTGACCTGGCCACAAGCACCTACTGATTTTGGTATGGAGGGGAGCAGACCACATAATCCTTACCCAAGAGTCATGTACATAGCAGAAGCACCTGGACACCTCATCCCGTATCACCCTTCTGCACGACAGGGGCTCCACCCATGGAGCTGACAACCTCTAGCCCATCCAGCGGCCAGTTGTCACATCACCAGCCCCTAGCAACGGTCAGACAAGTGGCTTTCCTAGCATATCACAGGTGTAATTTTGCCCCAGCCACCCTGCTCCCCTTCAAGACTCTGCTCTATGAAAAACCTAGATCCTGGATCCCTGCTTGCTGGTGAACTTTTCCACATAGTCCTCAATCTCATAAGCTATATTTTTTCCTAGCATCCACCACCTTGACAAAACTTTCTCTCATACTGCTACCGTCAGAGCCCAGAGGAAGGTGGCACAGGGACAACAGCCACCTGTAGCCTTAGTTGAATTAGTACTTCCTGCCTCACATAATCTCCTGCTTTTCCAAATCAACTCTCTTTCACCCCAAGGAAATGGGTTCTTCAGCGTACAAACCCCCAGGTGCCTTGTACGGAGGTGTGAAATGTACTCAGTAGGGCTATTTTAGGCCCCTGGAACACAACTATTTTTTTTCCATCAGAGAAATAAAAATATACGGCCATTAAAACACGCTGCCATTAAAAACAGTAATGGGTCTTTGATAATCTCTGTAACAGTAAGTGGAGCTGTTACATCTTATATTATTGCCGTAGATTTCTTTCTGGCACTTGAAAACTTGCTTCCAGTTTTGGAATCAGAAAATACCTCTAGCAGCAATGTGCTCAAACCTTCCTCTGAGCTGAAAGGCTGCTGCTGATGGACAGAGTCAAAACCATTACAATTTCTGCTGCAGTTCTTGATCTTCTTCATCTGCATTTCTCTTAATCAAATGGCTAGTGTTTTGTCACTCTCTTTGGCACTAGTTGTTAGTATATGGTGGTTTATATCTGACTTTCCACTAATTAGGGTATTGAATGAATAAACTGCACAAAGATCTGCAAAAGGACTTTTTCTTAATTTAATAAATGCGCTCAGTTCCAAAATTTCCTTTTTAAAGCAACAGCACCATGCCCCCTGGACGGTACATCATAGTACCAAGGAAAGCGGTATGACATCGGCCCTCCTGGTCTGCATGTGGCCCCCAGACACTGCCATAGGCCAAGAGGAGGGGCTTTCACACATACAATATCCTCTCCCTATGGCAGATATGCACCGGTTGAGATTAGTCAGGACAGCCTCACAATCTTCCTGCAGGTCACCTGCCTTTCCTGACACTGTTTTGTTGTTCCTGAGTTCTTCTCTTGCTTCCCTAGCCAACCAGAAGCTCAAATATGCTCACATAAAGATTCGAAGCTATAAAACTGAGATGCAAGTAAAAATGCCTCCAAGACCATTAACCTCTTTGTACTTGCAGCCAGAGCTTTTGGATTCTAAGAACTAATTTAAAATCCATTTGTCCTTCATGTTTAGACTATGAGTCTCCAGAGGCTTAATCAGAATGAAAAAGACTCAGATACCCCATCAACTGTAAGGTCTCTGGTACCAAGCTCCTGCCTCTCACAGCAGGAGATTTAGATTTCAGCATATTCCCTAAAATCACCTTGGAGGCAGAAAAGAAAAAGCTACCACAGAATTCAGTCCCAGCTATTTAAGAGAGGGAAGCTATCACAGTAGGCTGGTGAGTTATAGTGAACTGGGTATAGGTCGAAGAATCACCAACCAGGAACAACACACTTGAGCTTCCTGAATCAGGGTCTCCTGGCAAGTGGATGAGAAGGAAGGGCATCCTGAGGGTACTCCACAGCCCCGTAAAATGAAACATAACCAGCAAGATCTCTGTGGCAAGTAACTTAATGAGGGCGGGCAAGAAGAGAGTTGGGCTGTCAGAGTGGAGGGTCCAGCTGCTCAAACCAAGTGTGGGCAGGGAAGCCAGGCTACTTTTTATGGGCTGCAGGAAACAAAAGACATTCAAACCATTGCTATATTCCTTGTCTAGCCCAGAGCCACAGTAACCCCCTCATAATAAGGAACCAAAGGCAGAGACGTTTCCAACCGCTTGTGGAATGTGCAGCTCCAACCCTCCCAATTTAAGGGAGGCCTCCAGCTACTGAGCAGGCAGCTGTTAATCTGTGTGCTTACTGAGCAACAGTAAAACCATCAACCCCCAGGTCCAGCTTAGCAGGGGGCAGGAAGCAGCCACCAGCTTGATCTCTGGGAAACTGTAGAAGAAAAAGGCCTGGCTAGGAACCTGGGTAGGAAAAGCAAGCCAAGCAGCACATCTCTTTCCTCCTTCTTAGCTTTTCTTTCTGGGCCAGCGGGTTCTGGAAACATCAGTGAGGAGAAGGGAGTGCTTTGAGAAGCTCCTTGCTGAATCCTTGGAAGCTGCTAATAACTGGGAGAGATGTTCTGGACCAGATCATTTTTTAAAGTATTTTGTGATTTTTCCATGATTCGCTTCATTGAAGGAGAGAAGTCAGGAGAAATGCTCTAATTATGTTCACCAATATAGGAAAATCAAATAGTCTTTTTTATAGGGATGAAAAAGTACACAAACCAAAAAAAGTGTTTGCACTACTAGGGTCCCATTCACTTACTTATTATTTATTCAGCGACTATAAACCAGTCTCTTTTCCATGGAAGACCAGGAGCCAATGAATAGCGAGGCTATAGCAGGGGGCTGCTCTTCTCCCAAGTAAATGGGCAGCCCTTACCAGCCTTAAACTGAATGTTTCCTATCAAACTGGCAAAGAATTACATACAGCAACTCCAATACTGATAAGGGGAAGCAGGTGTCCTGGTCCACCAGGGCAGTGTCCACTGAGACTCTCACCTGGAGGGCGACTTGGCGATGGAGTTTGACCATCACACCCACTATCGTCAGTGAGGATACTTTTAGACACAAGTAATAGAAAGCCTAGACAAAAATGAGTTAGACAAGGGGGAAATTCATTATCTCACATAAGAAGTTCAGAGGTAAGCAAGGTCCCGTGCATCTTAACTAAATGGCTCTACGGTCATCAGGGTCCAGTGTCCTTTTGTCTTTCTGCTGTGCCTTGTGTCTTTCTGACACGTTGAGATTGTCTTCATGATTAATTTCTCATGGTCACAGCATGGGTACAGCAGCTCCAACCATCAAAGACACATTTGACAATATCCAAAGGCTGGAAGAATGTTCCTTTCTTGTGTCCCTATGGAAGATGAAGAAAACTTTCCAGAAGTTTCCTTGTCTGTCGTACTCCAAAATTTCCCTTCACATGGTTCATTGGCTAGAGTCATAGCATGTGCCTGTTCCACACCCTAATTGGCAAGGAGAATGGAATTACACACTTGGCTCGGGGCTGAGGAAAGACAGGTCTTCCTCTGAAGCACGAATCTTCCCAATATCTGAATCAGATGTGAATTCAATTAACAAGGAAGAAGTTGGTATATTTTTGCTGCCTAGCTCGCCAATAGAATTTGTCATCCTCTTTAAGCCAATGCTTAAATGCTTCCAGAGCTTTCCTTAACACAAAAGATGGAGAAAGACTCCCTGGGGTAAACTGGAGGGGACAAAAGAACTTCAGGATGGAGCTGGGTAAAAATAATGTTATTTTCTTTGTGTTATATAAGTATAAACATAAAAAGTACTTTAAAAAGATACTAAACATTGAATTTGTATAAAACTTCCAAATAAAACATTTTCAAATTTTACTATGAGAAACCTGAGCTTGCTTCCATAGACTACATTTTTCTTTTGCAGGTTGTGTGTTTAAAACAGCTACACCAATTCCTGATCAAGACTTTTCTTTTAGTGATATTCTTAAATTCCACATGGTCACAAGGGAAAAACGTTATTCTTAAAGTTGCAATGAAATAACTAGAGGCAGAAAGCCAGAGGGTCTATCAACAGCCAGGGAAGGGAGGCCCTGGACCATCCTCAGGTGAAATAATCAGGGCCTGTGGTTTGTTTGTGACCGTGAAAGGTACATTTTCTCTTACTGCATTTGAAGTTGTCCAAGATGTTAGTTTCCTTTGTAGTACAGGGGATTGAACCCAAAGCCTTCACACTGAGATACCTCCCCAGTTCTTTTTGTGTTTTATTTTGAGACAGGTTCTTGCTAAGTTCTCCAGATGATAATTGAATTTATGATCCTCCTGCCTCAGCCTCCCAGAGTATTGGGATCACAGGCATGTCTCACTATTCCCAGATAGGACCTCTGCTTTCTAATGCTTAATTCTAATCATGGGGAGAAGGGAGGACAGAGAGGGGAAGGGAAAGTAAAAATGATTAAGATGTGGTGTGTTTACATACCAATTCCCCAAGATGATTGTAATTGTTATGTGTTGCAGATATATACCAATAAAATATACAAATAAATTAAAATATTAAAGAAAGAAAGAAAGTGTGCTTAAAAGCAATACATTTGCATTTAAGGGGTACACATTCTTTAATTGATTGCCACCAATTTTCTTCCAATTTGTTGTTTCAACCATATTTATATCACAATCCTGTGTTGTAAAATGAAAGGGAGTTGAGAGCAATAAATTAAAGTAATCCCTGAATGTAATAAATGAACACGATGAGGGTCGGGATGCTACTCCAAAACATGGCACCCGGGCATCTTGAATGTGTTGAGCTGAAGGAGTTTGAGAAAGACCACGCACATGAAGAAGCTGGTTCTCTGGTCTTCCCCTGAAGCAGGCCACGGATACACCCACTCTGAGTAACACAGCTTGCCTAAGAGAGAACCCTTTCCTAAGGAACAGTCAGGGTGACCAGGTGCATATATACACATTCATAGCAGTGCAGTTTATTAGGGTGAAAATTGGAAACAACTTAAAAGTCCTAGTAATAAACAAATTATGAAACATCTGCCTAATATAGAAATAAGCTATCACAAAAAAGGTTGAAGACCATTTAATGACAGGAAGTGATATTCACTATTGGGAGAGGAGAAGACTATAAAATAATGAGTAAGTTAGTATAAGACTTATTTATAGAAGAAAAAATTTGAGGAAAATATATTGAAATATTAACAGTAGTTATCTTTGAATGATTCATCCATGTGCAAATTCCACTTAATTTTTTTCTGAAATTTTCTACAAGCACAGAGCATGTTACCAGAAAAAAAATTAAACATTTAAAATTTTCTAGTAGTATCTGGGTTGAAGAAAGGACAACAGCCTGATGTCCTTAAGACATTCTTGGAGGATTCCCAGTTTTCCAAAAACTCTTTTCCCTGGGAGCTTTTAATAATTATTGCAATTGCTAATATTTATTGAGTAACTGCTTTGAGCCAGGCATTGTTCTGAGCAGTGTATATTCAATATTGCAGTTAATACCCAATATTGCAGTTAATGTGCCCTGATAAGGTACACACTTGAATTAACTCTACAGAAAATGAAACCATGACTTTCAGGTTGGTGGTACATCAACCAAGGGCATTCAGAGATTACCCCATAATGAAACCAGGTTTGACTCCAACAAACCAAGCCTGACTCCAAAGCAAAAATAAATACACAATTTTATTTATGCACTCTGAGCTTCTCTTAAATCTGCCTTTAGGCTCTGCCCCTCCAGTTAAAACAGTTCTTAACATCCAAACAACTTAATTTCCTATCTTCGGAGCCCTTTCAAAAACATCACTATTTAGAGATAAATAGGAAATAAATAGTGATGAAAATGTGTTCTGTCACTTTAAAGAGCGGAGTCCTCACCGCCAGCTTCACAGCAAGAGACTTGCTCAGTTGCATAGGGCCCATGCTTGAAAGGGCTCTGCGCTTGATTTAATGTTCTCCTGTCACTGTCTTATAATTCTTAATTTTTCAACAAGGGCTCCCCCTTCCCATTTTGTACAGGGCCCTGCAAATTATGTCACCAGTCCTCCTGGTCACATTCGAATAGTAAGTCTCAAGCCTCATTTAAAAAGACGTAGAGTTTGGGGTTTGGAGTTGTGTTCCTTGCTTTTTATTACCCACCCAGGCCTGATGCCTATGGAGAAAGCATTTCCCATTGCTTAAATGAGTCGGCTTGAAAACATACAATGTTATTAGCGGCAGCTGGGCACTCCCCCTTGCCGTCTCCACCCAGTGGCATTTGAAACCTGCCCTCTGAGCAGGCATTGCCCGCACTGTGGCATCTTTTCATGGTCCCCGGAGCAGTGGTCAGGCTAGCATGTCACCTGCTGTATGGAAGGCTTTGCACATTTAGAGCACCAGGGATACTCCAGACAGAAACATGAAACATGAAACATGAATGCTCCCTTCCGTGTACTGTTCAGTGAAGTCATCGTCAGGGAGGACAGAGAGAACTGTGTTCACTGAGCCACCCTACTCTTTCAGCGAGGTAGTGATTGGGGCAGTAGTAAGGTACAAGACAGGTACAGTGCTCATTAACACACCTTGGGCACATTGTGAATATTTTGGACTTTGCCAAGCCTTGCTTCAGGGAAAACAATCAGTTCTCATCCACCTTCCCTTTTGGAATTGGACAATTCTATGACTAACTGCTCTATATTCTCTCCCTTCAGACATGGGGTCTAGCCATGAACACCTATTACAGGCAGTGACACACACCTGTGATCCCAGTTACCCAGGTGGCTGAGGCAGGAGGGTCGATATTTGGGGCCATCCTGGGCAGCTTAATTGGACCCTATCTCAAAAAGACGAGGTGAGGAAGGTCAGACTGAGAGTGTAGTTCAGTGCTAAAGAGCTTACCTAGTAGGATGAGGCCTGGGTTCAATCCCCAGCACAGCAAAAAAAGTGGGACCTCCAGTAGAGAATGAAGTCAGGGCCTCTGGAGGATAGAGTTCTGCCAAACGCTGGGTTTCCTTAAGGTGAGACAAGCTATTGGGCCTGTAAGAAGCCCAGGGTCTGTAGAGAGGAGCCGTGTGGAAGAACAGGGATGTTGCTGGGGAAATAAAAGGAAAACACATAAGACAATGAAACAACCAGAATTCCCTTGTTTTGTCAGTTCCTCAGATCAAACTTTAAAAGTCTCTTCTTGAGAACTTATTCCTTAACACATGGATTTTCTCAAATTTGTTGCTTACCAAGACCATTTAAGTAATTGTAGAGGATACTGTTGATTATCTCTCCTCATCCATTTGTCCTTCTTACAAAAACCCTAATTTTGTTCAGGTAACTTCTTTCCTCAGATGTCCCATGTGACTTGGGATTGGGTTTGGTTAACCAAGTTAATCAAAATAATCCATGGTTCTTGCTAGTCATTCATAGAGGATGTCATGGGCTCTGATTCTGGAGAAGAAAAAGGCTGCTGAAAGTTTCTAGAAAGTTCTACCTTGTTTTTTATGAAATAACAATGAAAATTCTGACCTACAAGGAGTGATCTAGGAAACACGCTGTCTCAGTTGCTTCTGACTACCACTTTGTAGCTACGAGGAAAGCCGGCCTGAAGCTTAAATTGGCTTTAAAGAGTGCACAGAGCAGAAAGAACTGCAGAGAAATAGAGTCAAAGCCTAGATGGGCCCAAGCTCTAGGTTTTCCCATTGCACAAACCACTGCAACTCTTTATTGTTTAAACTTGTTTGAGTTGGCCTTTCTATTGCCTTCAGGGAGAGCACAGAATGACTTTCACACCAGAGTCAATCTGGGATGCTGAATAACTGGGCTCTAGTCTCCATTCTAAATATTTAGCATATTAAATTACTTCATGCAAGTCTCAACTCCCCCTCTGACCTCATTTTTGTCATCTGGCCATTGTAACACCTACCTGTTTACTTTGGGGGATATCACAAAGGTTGAAAAATAATGATGTGAAAGCCTTTAACAAAACATATAATTATCATACACATATGAGATACTATTGCTCTTGGAGTAAATAAATTTAAAGCCTATTCAAGAAATCTGCTTGTTTCCCTGAGTACTTGTACATGAACAACACTGCCTTAGTTTGTATCTCTCTGTGTCCCTGCTCCTTTCTCTACCCTACCATACTTAGCATCTCAAAGATGTGTGGGAGAGAGCAACAGAGCTTTCTAAAATCATTTTTCTCCCTATTCAGCAGATTCTCAAAATACCAAACCAAAAAAATCAGTAATTTTTTAAAAAGCATCTCATTGAGACCCCTCTTGTTCTTTGTTCAGAGGCGTGGTACTTAAAAGGGTTTTTGGGCTTGGGAAGAAAATTGTCTAATTCAGGTACAGACAGAGTGTGGGCTACATTTATCCTCCCAAAAGGTAAATGAAATTGTCAAAGGCATGTAATGGATTGGCAGAATTTTAAATGGAAAATATGTGTGTTTTCAAAAATGTATTACCTTGTGATCATTTGCTGCAGAGGGAAATTAAACTCAAGTGAAGTAAAGAAAAATCCAGCCTGTGAAAAACACACAAATGCCAAACAAGGACCATTGAGAATCTGGGAGACCAACTGGTCAATTAAGTACTATGTAAAGATTTCCAATTTTTCTGTAGTAAATTATTTATTTAGCTCTTTCATACCATCAATATATTTTACAAGTTTAATACCCAAATTATAGTTGGCCCGCCCATTTATGGCCCCATAAATGAGCCCTGACTTACCAATGCGAATTCTTGTTCCTGGCAGTGTCAGATTCAGATTGGATTTGGGCCTATTGCTTTTATCCTTATCAGACATTTCAAGGCTGATATTTTATTGCTGTATTTAAAATGGAAAGTGCTTTAAAATAGACTTGGGAGGGAGCACAACTGATTCCTGCCCCAGTATGTCATTTCCTGACTTCACATCCTACTGTAATCTAGGTTAAGGGGTTGGAAGTCTACGCAGAAGGCTTCTCCACTGAATTCTCCCCACAGAGGGAGTTTTCTTGGAGGGAAGTGAGTGATTATAAAAACTCTTAAGTAAGAGTAGCTGAAGCTTTCAGTAGTAAAACTGACAGGCAATTTCCATGCCTATATACTTTGTAAGTCAAATGAATCATAAAGAATATAAATGAAACACATCTAACCATTTCTTAAGTTTGAAAGTATATATGGAGCTAAATTGTCAAGCCTTGTTTTTCAAGGTTTGTATTTTGCAAAATACATAGAACAATAAATTAAAGGCCAAGGAGAAGACTAACAAATTAAACCCAGAAACAGCTTCCACTTATAGTTATAAAAAGTATTAGAGCTCTGAGATTAGTAAATCCCACAGAGTTATAAATATGAAAAGATGCAAGATATGACTAATAACACCTAAAATTATAATAAAATCTTACTGTGGCTTTTAGAATTTTGAAAAAAAGGTACCAAAATGTTTTGTTTGTTCATTACCTATTAAGCTACCATTTTCTTTTACATTTTACATTATTGTATTTTAAGATTTTTTAATAAAAGATTTTTTAATGGTCCGTAAAATAACCAAGTCAACCTGAGGTTCATAGGAATCAGCCAAGCTCCATAAAAAGAACAGAGAGGATTTGAGAGCTCAGCCTTTAAGCTGGCCCTGGGAGAAGCAGCCAAGGACAGCCACTCTCCTGGCCTTGTCTCTTGGGAATGGGCCCTTCAGATGGCCCTGTCTAATGGAAATATATCAGGGCCAAGTGCGCTGAGGAGAAACACAGTATTTGGTATTAAGGAAAATTATTATTTTTTAAAGTGGAAATTAGCTTGTGAAAAACTTAAATTCACTTTTAGAAACATAACTGATCAGCTTTACAGTTCCAGCGCCACACCTACATAGCTTTCCCCAGGCCAGCCATGTAACTTGAGGGGCCCAATGCAAACTGCAAATGTGGGGCCCCTTGTTTAAGAAACAAAGGGAACTGTCCTTAAATGTTTTAAGTTATGAAGCTTTTTCCTTTCTAACTTGATCTCTGTTTTTGCCACAGTGTACTCCTATTTGCTATGTGGCGTTACAAGAAAAATTAAAATTATTGGCAGGAATTTTACTATTTGTCTTTATATTGTGTAATTATCAGCTTAAAATGCAAATGTAAGAGCCTTGGATTTATATGTGGAATCATCAAAATTACACAATTTTTGGTACACCCCTAATATATTTATATCGTATGTATTTTGTTTCACCCAAACAGTGAAAATACAGTGCAAAATGAATTTAACTGGCTTTCTTTCACTTCTTGATAAGCGTAGCTGGTATGTTATTGGGTAGCCTGTTCCTAAAAGTGGCTCACCAACTAAACATTACTGAGTTCTGGGTTGCTCTGGAACAAAAAATTGGATGAAATGAGCAAAAACCAGTGACAAAGTTTATTGGAAAAGGTAAAAGTGAAGATTGAGAGAGAAACTGGCTCTATAGAGTGAGCTTGGGCCTAGTAAAAGGAGAAAAAGCAATAAAAGGACACCCTGGAGTAAGCAGGGCAAGCTATTGTGAAGAAAGTCACGATAGCAAGTTCTTCTTGGTGTCAGTGTATCCTTTACGCTGTCCAAATCTCAAGGAAATGCATGAGAACTTCTACATATGGGTCCTGAGAAGTGGTACTGGGATGCCATACCTCAGGCTGATGTCAGGTCTAGGCCATCCTATTGAAAACCTGCTGGATTTCTTGTGAGAAATCCACCTCCAATGCTTTAAGAACTGTTCTGTGCACATGTTCATAGCATAGCAAGGGAAGACTTTATTCATCTTGTGTCTTGTTGAATTCTCATGCATTGTGAGTCCATCAGAATTTTGTCCTTGGAGGCATTATGAGCTTCACATGCCAATTATGGAACAGTGGCCTTGATCATTGTGGGTGTCTTCTCATGCACATGCTCCTTGGCCCATCAGACTGTGTTTACAAGACACAAGTTCCCAAAGGAGATTATTGAGGAATTTTACTATGGTGAGAACAGAGCCCTAAACGAAATCTGGGCCTTCTAAGCACTGGGGCCTGTGGCACTGCAAAGTCCACAGAGCTCTGCCTTCTGCAGGTCCCCTTCCTGGAGGGAGTTTCTGTGGGGAAAACTGTCACCAATCCCAATAAGTGCTTCTGTACAGATACTTAATGTCTACATTGTCCCTCACTTAAGGAAATCCGGATGGACAGCCCTTCTCCTCTCCCTCCCTCTTTCCTTCTTCCCTTACCTCTTCTTCTCTTCCTCTTCTTCCTCATTCTATTGCCCCTTTAAGCACCCACCACAACCTGCCCCGGTTACTTCTATATTTTGAGACAATGTAAAATAGCTCCTCTTCCAATTCAAGAGTAGGAAAGCAGACTATATTTCCATTTTCTCTACCTTTCTCTTCTTTTAAAATGGTGCTTATGCTCTGTGCAGTAGAGCATATTTCAGTGAACACTCCCTATTGTCAAATTTTACAAGTTCCGTGGTGAAGAATGAACTTTCCATTTATTGCATTATCTAGGTATAACTTTGGAGTGGAAACCCAGTTATATTTTTAAATTGACAATTTTTAAACTTTTATGTACAACAAATACTAGTTTCTATGAGTAAAGAAAGAGCCCACTTAATGAAAACACAAGTTTTGGATAAAATCCATGCATTTCCATATGTAACGCAACTTGCTACTTAATTCTGCAGGGGAAAAAAATGACTAGGCATTGCAATAATAAGGGAACGGAAGCAAGTTTATTAAGATTACTTAAATGATCCTGAAACACAGATGTATTTGGAAACTTTTTGACTCACCGGAAAGAGATGCTGAGGGAGAGAGAAAACACTTTTCACCATGTCTGGTCATTTTCCTAATTTTCTCTTTCTCTTCCCAGCCTAGAAATCCTACACTTCCCCGGTTTGTAAATGGCTTAATGAAGAAACAACACCACAGAATTGTTCTTGTTAGTCCACAAATATTTCTTTATTTTGTACCTGTATAGAAATATTTTCAACTCAACTGTAAGAATTGGTAACTGCCCAAATGAGGAGGAGGAAAAGGTAAATGCTCTCCTGTTTTGGCCTGTTGAAGCCTCGGAACAGCATACTAATAGATCCTGCTACCAAACCACTGCCCTCCCAGATTTAAGATCAGAGTCACATGTCCCACGTTCCCACAGGTTGAAGCAGCAACCTCTCAGCAAGCGAATAAAAAGACTCCACATCCTTTTCCGAGAGTCCACTTTCCTTCAGTACTTAACAGATTCAATATGTTGCTGGGAGCACAAGGGCGTCCTTCAACCGTGGTTAGAAACTCGAAGGCCAGGCTTTACTACACTGATAACTCGGTGGCCGCCAAGAGCACATTCCTCACTTTGTTCATAATCCTCATTAATTAGCCCTTGACTGTGGCCAGATTCCAAGTCAAATCATTTTATTTGGCCCTACTTACACCTTTCCTGGAACTCTAAATGGACATCATTCTTCCCCTCATGGTGGCTGCCCGAAGCTTTCCTGGGACTGCTTGGCAGCCTGTTGTACTCCACAGGTGCATAGACTTCAGGGGAAGGTAGCAGGGGGCCCTGGCAGGTAAACATTCAAAAAACATGGGGACACACAGCCATGCTCTTTTCCTGCATGTCTTGTGGGAGCTGAATGCTTTGGAGTAAAAGTAGCCTCTGCAAACACAAAACACATCCAGAATAACCAAATCCACAGGGATGGAAAGTAGATTTGTGATTGCCAAGAAATTAGGGAAGAGGCGACTGGAGAATGATTTACCCGAAGGGAATGGGATGGTCTTCCAGGGTGAGGACACCGTTCTGACAGGAGGGAGAGGTAGTGAGGCACAATAATGTGAATGCTCTAAATGCCACTGAGTTGTTTCCTTTAAACCTTTAAAACAGTTATGTGAATTTCACCTCAATTTTTTAAAAAAGTAAACCACTGTTCTCCCAAATCAAATTCACTTTTCATTTGATAGTCATTTCTGTTATGTGACAGAGTTTCAGGGATACATTTTGAGAGAAAATTTAGATCACCAAATCAGTCTACAAATTGAGAATCTAAGGGCTGGGGATGTAGCACCCGGTAGGCACTTGGTTGGCATGCTTGATGCCCCGGCTTAATTCCCAGCACTACAGGAGAGAGAGAGAGGGAGGGAGGGAGGGAGGGAGAGAGAGAGAGAGAGAAAGGGAAAAGGGAAGGGAAAGGAAGAGTCTAACAATTGGCCAATGAGTTCCGTGTTCAAGATGAGAGAGCAGCCTTCTTAATTTCCTGAAGAAATGTCATCTCATCTTTCCTAAACCAAGACTGGGAAGACGGCTCTCTTTGGACAAGTCTGTATTCTCACCCAGCCAAAACACATGCATTAAGATCAAGAGGCCAGAAGCAGTAGCTTTGTGGTGTGCTATTAGTCTCCTTGCTCACAGCTGGTGTGTAAATGGCTTTTGCTGTTGAGAGGACCCCTCGGTTGGCTGTAATGACAGGGTCCAGTATGGTGCCAGGTGCTTTGGCCTCCAACTGCTGACCCACCTGCTTTGTCTAACTTGAAAGAACCAGGCAACAGATGTGAGTGACACGCTCCATTCCTCCAGTGCGAGGTGGGTTCATGAGACCCACAGTGCTTGGCCTATACTGCAGGTGCTACATGAAGCAGTAATTAAAGAAATTTAGGGTCATACATGCCAGACTATTTCACAATCCAGCCCTGATGCAGGCTTAAATATACCTATTTACGAATGTTCCATACTGTCAAATGCATACAAAGCAGAACCTCTTGGGTATGAGCTAATTGATTTGACCAATGTTTCTAGTTCTCTCCCAAACTTCATTTAAAAAAATAACCAAAGCATGTTTGGGGTTTTTTGCATGTTTATGTTTTAAAAGCATACATTCAGTTTGATTCTTTCATCACACAGATACATTACCCAGGTTGGCTTGGTGCCTCGATTCCATAAGCTTCAGAGTTTCCATAAATTCTTATTTACTCACTCAGGACTGCCCAGCTGTCCTTTCTGACCTGTAGCTTTTCCCAGAGTATGATTAGTGCTGAATTTTTCATTTGTTTTCCAGTAAAAACGTATAGCATACAATAAAATTTAGAAAATCTGTTAGCACTTTTTGTAATGTCATAGATGCTGAGAACCAAGACTGTAGAGAGTTTATATTTATATTCCAAATACTTCATCTTAGAAATGAAGTTTAGAGAAGTTGAGTGACTTCTCCAAAACCCTACAGTGGATAGTTATGGTGTAAGACTAGAATCCACACCCTCGATGCCATCTGATCATTAGTTTTGATCTATTACTTTGTCTTTCTTTGCTTAAGAAGCACTAAGGCCAAGGAATGATACAACTCCAGAAAACATACCATGATATCACTTTCAAAAACATTTTTTCACACAGGGTTTAAAGAAAGAGAACAAAACAGTACCTTAGAAATCTGCATCATGCTCACACATGTATCTTCCCTGGCAGTAGGCAAACTGAGCGGGCTGAGCTGCTGCTAAAACTTTAAAACAAACCAGGCCAATTCTGAGGTCTAGACAGGCCCCAGACAGGGCTTCCCAAAGCTTTGAAATGCTGCTTAGAACAGGGTAATTTAGAGGCAATTTCACCCAGAAAACAAACTGACATTCAGAACATTTATTTTGAAAACATTTTTAAAGCATCTGCTCCCCCCTTTAAAATATGATGTTGTGTTTCACATGGGGCAGACAACTGCGATTGCAATGAGGAAGCACAGACTCACCAACTCTTGGTAAGTTTTAAACCTAGAAAATGCACAGCCTCCTTCCTACATGATCTTACCCAGGATACAGTAGAAACTGATTTTATAAAAACATATCTCAAAAATTATTCATTTTTACCTTGCTTTCTGCACCCATAGAAGGTTATACTTTTAGGCAATGTTCACATGTCCCAGAGTCCCAGGAACAATTCTAACCACCACTTTTATTCAAGGCAGCCAAGTTATTCATCTAGGCAAAAGCAGCATTTAGTGCAGAACTTGGTCTTGTAATTAGTAGATGCTTATCATTTTTCTTTTTCGTGAAAAAATGAGTGCTCTCGAGACACCTCTGTTCTATAGTGCATAGACTGGGCTAGAGTATTTTCTATAAAGCAAACAGGGGCTCCAATTAAGATACCAGAAATCCTACCACCCTCTTAGTACTGTATTGAATGGAATTCCCAGTATGTGAAGCAACCATTTCTATTTCAGGCTCACTTTCCTTTGTGGATCCGGATGTACTGTATATCGGGAGAATTCCTTTCCTAATGAGTGACCGGTGTTGCTTATGAAAGTTTGGTAAACACTGAGAAATTCGCACCATGTTGCCTGTGTCACACTGGGAGTGACTACGTGTTTCTTAAGGTTGAGATCTTGAAAAAGCACAGTTATTCTCTCAACAATGCATGATTATGAGACCTATTGTTAATTACCTTAAAATATAACTGTAGGAAATTGCACTAGGCTTTGACAGTCTCTGAAACCTCAGGGTTCCTTCTTTTAATCCTTATTAGTCATTTTAAATTCAGCTTTTTAAAAGTCTTCATCCAGTTGCCCTTCGGGAACAATAAAGTGGCAATTAGGTATGACAAAGTCGTGGAATAGACACAATTACTTATTGCTATAGTAAAAGAAAAAAGATGGCTCTATGAAACTATCAAGCCAATCTGCAAAATGGAATGAGGCGCTGGACCTTAGGAAAATGTATCCAAATATTTGCAGAATGTATTTTTGGCTACCTCCCTACAGAGTTATTAAACCATTTTCTTTTATCGGAGAATTTACTACCATTACATTTTATATTAATTTAACGACTTTGATCAGGCAATCATCATTTACTTGCCTAAATTACCAGTCCCTTAGTACTTCATAGGCAAAAGGAAATATTTCATAGAACATGAGGCAAACCCTCTAATTACTATTAGAGCATAATTTAAAGTAACTTCAACAGGTATTATAATTTTGACCAATTGAGTTACTAATTTGGAGAATCAATTATCTCCAGAACCCTTTTAATTTCCTGTCTCATTTAATTGGCAGTGGCTGTCCAATTACACATCTGGTGTAGTAGGAATATTTGCATCTGCAAATTTTCAGCCAATCAACCAGCTGAATCTAGTTGTCAGGCCATAGTTCTGTGGGCTCAAAGACTTTGATATATTTTGCATATTTGATATATACACTAAACTATTTTTACAATTGGGTATCAAACAATAAACTTTTCATGCATCCTTCCTCCATCATTTATCTTAAAATTTTCAAAGCAATTTTATTCATATAACTCATCTGGTTTCCTTTATTTCCCTTGGGCCCAATTTCAGAAGACACTCAACCTCAAAATAAATAAATAATAAATCAAAGGCAACACTCTGCTAGATGACAAAAACAGAAAAATTAAATAATATCACCCAATGCTATAAGGTGAAACTAGTATAATCACATACTACTAATAGTGATATGTCTTTGGAAAGCAATAGAGCCAAAATGATCATTTAATGTCCTTGCACTTTGAAACAGTAATGCCACTTCTAGAGTTTTATCCTGAGGAAATAATTCCATAGAAGCGGGGAAAAAAAATCTGTATTCTAAAGATGTTCTTTCCAGGGCTGACTTTAATAGTAATGAACAACAATAGTAAATACACTAACAAAAACTAAAATAAAATTGTCTAACTATAAGGAAATATTTAAATAACTTATATCAATAAATAAAATATCATTAGCCATTTACCATAGAAATTGTTAATGCCAAAATAAGAAAAATGTCTACGATGTTAAAGACGATGGGCAAACTATATGGTGGGATGACTGTAACAATGTGAAGAAGAGCGCCCACAAAGCTCATATAAAAGGAAGTGTAGAATTGCTGTAATCTCCTACAGTAAAGCTGAAGTGTTTTTGGAGCTACAGAGGAGTTTTCCTATCCCTTTGGGAGATTGTGGAGGTGGCATGTGAAATTGGCATTCAAGGGTTCCAGAAAATAGGAGGTATTCCTCCATAGAAGGGAGAGTTCCACACAAAGAAAAGATGTGCTGTATTTGAGGACTACCGAGAGATTCCATTTCGTTGCATTGTGGTGCGTGCATACAAGAAAGGTAGCACATTCACCTGGAAGGAGAACCAGCATCTTACTGCAGAAGGATAAAGGGTTTATGGTTTCCTTCAGAAGCAGGGAAAGAAGCTGCTTTAAAATAGAGAAAAGCCATGAGCTGCAATCCAAATAAGACAAGAGAAACTAAGGTTGAACCCTGCTTCTGTCACCTGATAACTTTTTTTTTTAACTCGGGCAAGGTTATAGTTTAGATCTAAAATATCCCCCAAAAGGGTCATGAGTTTGGAAGGTGATTGGATCTTGGAGGGCACTATAGCCACTGGATTCATTCATTGATGAGCTCAGTAGCTATTGGAATTTGGCTGGAGGTGCATCGCTGGAAGGGTGTAGTATTCTTTTCATCACTCTTCCCTTTCTCTTGCTGTTTCCTGGCTGCCCTGGATTGAGCAACTTTTCCTCTGCCATGCCCCTCTGCCATCCTATTTCTGCCTTGGAGCCAGCTGATCACAGACTGACACTAAGCCCAAATAAGCCTCTTGCTGGGTATTTTGTCCCTGTGACAGGAAAGTGGCTAAGACAGGTAAGTTACTTCAGCACTTTGAATCCTGGTTTCCTCATCTACACAATGATAGTAAGATTTATTTCTTAGGGTTTTTTCCTTGGAATTAAAGACAGCTAATATAAAGTTCCTGGCACCTAAGAGCTACCAAATAAGTGGTACTTGTTATTAATAGGAGTAATTTGATATCAAAGTAAAATGGATGAGAGCAGAGAAGAAGGTACAGCAGGAACCACTTTAAGTCTTCTGGTAGACCACACATAAAGAAATGAAGTGGGAAGAAAAGCGATGTAGGTGGAAAATTGCAATGGAGTCAAGGATCACCACAGAGGAAGACTCCATAGCCCTAGGCCAAGGTGTATGCAAGTTGGATGAGGTACTAAGTTTACATAATTTGGGGGCCATCGTTATTTTTTAATTTTTTTTTGAGACAGGGTCTCACTCTGTAGCCCAGGCTGGCCTCAAACTTGCAGTGATCCTCCTGCCTCAGCCTTCCAAGTCCTGGGATTACAGGTGTGAGCCCAACTTTCTTGTTTAAAGGAAAAAAACGTGAAGTCCAAAGTGAATATTTATTTAGAAAGAGAATATATTATAAAATTGAGAAGAAACCTGACAGATAACACTAAAGTCACTATCAAACTCTTATTTTTAATGACCTGCTGGACAAATCTCTATAATTCTTATTTTTACCCACACATACTTTTTGATGATCTCTCCATATGATAAATACTTTATGATATAATGTTTTTAGAAAGCATAGAAAGACAATTCCCTCTTTCCTCCAACATGATTTATTGGAAATGTTTTCTCTTGATTCAAGAGTCAATTTGGTAAAGTCATGTAAATCTTTAGGATTGTTCTAAATTGAAAACATTCTATTTTCTTTTACAGATGAGTGGTTATAGACATACTGTTTGTAGTACTGTACTGCTACTGCTTTGAATCCAACAAACACAGGCTGATGTATTTTATGTCATTATTCTCACTTTTTTTTAAATTAAACCCTTTTATTGGTACATTGTAGGTCTACAACACAATTACATTTCTCATTGGGAATTGTACCTTTACATAATGCATCTTGGTTCTTACTTTTTCCCCATTCCTAGCCCTCCCTTTACCCCCTCCACCCTTCCCTATTTACAAAGACTTTATTTCCATTTTTTCCATTTCTCATCATTTTTCCTTTCCCTTCTTTCCTTTCCCTTGCCCCTCCCACTACCCCTACCCCTTTGGACCTTTTCTTCCTATTTTACATTATCGATTATTCATTCTAATCATTGGTACATTTTAGGTATACAATATAATGACATTCATTGTTGGAAATTTGCACCTTTACATAATCTCTCTTGGTTCTTATCTTTCACCCTTGCCCAGCTCTCCCTTCAACCCCTCCATTCCTCCCTATTTACAAAGATTTTGTTCCTATTATTATTCTTCCTTTTAAGTGTAATGCAATTACATATAGTGCACAGAGGGCTCTGCTGATAGGACAGAACTGGTGACAAGAGAATCCCCTGCTTGTAACTTCACGAGCCTGAGAACAGAAAGAAGTTTCCACAGACCACTGCTCCCCGTGTTGCCACCCAGCTCCTCCACACATGCACAGCAAGATGCACTGCTGGCCTTGCTTCTTTGTGACCAGCACAGCGAGCAGAAGGGGAATGCTAGAAGCTTTCCCCTACCCTGGGACAGCCAGCAATAACTCAGTATAGACAAAACCTACTGCTTTGTGAACCCACCATGGCCTCCTCCCTCTTCCTCTGGTTAGAACCCTGGAAAATGCTTGCGTACAAGAGGGACCCCCAAAGCTTGATCTTTGCCTGCTTTGGGGTAAATCTATCCCTTTTAGCAATGACTGGACACAGTACATGGATAGAGTAATAGAAAGCAAGGTTTTGAGCCACAGTAAAGGGGAAAATTATGGTGCCACAGAGGCAAGAAAAAAATCAAGATGGAAGGAGTGGGGCTGGTTTGGTTATGGAATGGTCAGGGAAGAATATCATAGTGAGTCTTAAGTACTTCAAAGGCCTGTGAGATGTCATCCACTGGAGCTATCAAGCAGGCAAAATTACTTCTGTGCGTGATTCTCTGATTAATCAAAAATATTTCTCTAAGTTCTCAAACTTGCATCTGCAATATATGTTTCCATTCTTGACCTTTTTGTTAATTTCTCACTTGGCCACTCTATGCTGCACTGAAAGCAAGTGTTCTTATGCTGATAGTTTTTGAGCAACAACCACCACCAAAGCCCTGTACTGTGAGATGACTGCAGTTGGAGTGTGGGGCAGGAACTTGACATTAAGCTTCAGTAAAATTGCAAAGTCCTACTTGCTATTCTCTGTCTTATATAATTCACCGTGCCTTCAGTGTTTGAAAAGGGTCCTATGACACAGAACCAGCAGGAATCTCCATTTACTGTTCTCTTTCTGCCAATTCTCCTAGCTTGGAATAAAAATAAAAGAGATGATAGATAGTTCCCTTATTATCTTGGTGTTCATTTAGACCATTTTGTCTGCAGTGAAAACAGTAATCAGGATGAATCAACAATGAGAGCCATTGTGGCTACTGTACGCGACTGTAAATTCATGCTTGTTGGGGCTGACGTTGCTTGACAGACTATTTTTCATGTATATTACCATTGCTATCTATTTGTGTCCTCCTCTACTGATGGTTAACGTGTCTTCTGTTATTGTTCCATGTAGCAATTGTGGTTATCCAGTAACAATACAATGATGTAAGAAATTAAATATTAATAGGCAATTTATAAAAGGGCTGAAATTTTACATTCCAATAGATAAAATTGAAAAATGGAACGCGTAAAAGGCTATAAGAATTGGAAGGTGGTTTCTCACAGAATGTGTAAATCAGAAAGGCTCCAGATCTTTTTAGTGTTGTCTAAGGATTAGCAGAAGCTGAGACCTAAATGTCTCCAGTAGAACTGAGTAGCACCAGCTGGCATGAAAAGAAAAACAATCTTTGTTTTGCTCTTTTGGAAAAAAAGACTCAAGTGACTGGGCTGATTGAACAACAACAGAATAAACAGACAACAGAATAAATTGGGGCAAAAGAATAATCTGAAGCAGGCTTTTTAAAAAGTCACTCTCATGGCACTTGATAATGTGTGTTTTTTAACCACTTCCCTTTCATCGTTTCATTTCTGGGGAGGGATGTATCGAATTGTAATTCCTGGAAGCGTCTGGGTCATAACACCAGCAGTTTTACAACACAGGGAGAAATTTATTGTCACAAAATTCTGCCCTAACTAGATTGAAGGTCTTTATGTTATAGTAGTTTGCCCCAAATTTAGTGACTTAAAACAACAATCATTTTGTCATCTCTACATCATTTCTGTAGGTTGGAATTTGAGGAGGGCTCCACTACAAGGTCAATCCTAGGAGGAGGAAGGTGACAGTAGGAGCTGAGACAGCAGTGGGGCAGAGCATCTGGGAGCAAGCAATGTACTTCTTTCTGTGGGTCCTTAGGACTCGTCTGTGTGGCTCCTCCCCACATGCTAGTTTGGACTTTTCCACGACATGGAGGCCTTATGTCTTGCAGAACCAAGCACAAGTGTCCCCAAAATAAGGTGGAAATTAAATCACTATTTATGGGTTAGCCGTGGAGGTCATGTCTTGACTTCATGAGTTACAGTTACAGAAGTATAGTGTCCAGGGAAAGAGATATACCACCTCTCTAGGAGAGTGGCAAAGAATTTATGGCTGTACAGTAATACCTTGGTTCACAAATGCTTCTGTTCACAAACAATTCAGTTCTCAAAAAAAAGTGTTCAACAAAATTTTGCTTCCGTTCACAAACTCTGTATCAAGTAACAAACACAACCCAACCATGGCCATCTTCCTCACACAAACACAAACGTGGCCGTCTTCCCCAAAATCGTAAAACAAGTTAAGTTCATGAACCGAAAAACTACTGTAGTTTCCCATTAGAATTAACATGGCTTAGTGATTGACTGGATGTGGGGAATGAAGATAGGGAATGGAAGAGGACTTCCAAGTTGGTCACCTGATCAGTGAGAATATTACTAATCATAGAATGGAAATCAAGAGAAGAACAGTTTTGATTTTTTAAAAAAATAGATTTAAGACATATCTCAGTAAAGATGACTAGCAAAGTGATGGATCCCTGGAACCCTAGAGAAGTCTGGGGCAAGAAACAGCAAGCTGGAGTCACTGTATCTAGGGAAGCTGAGGCTGGAGTGGAACTCCCAGGCAGAGGATGGAGACAAAAAATAGGCCAATGGACAGAGGAAAATTAAGGGGTTTTTTTCATTAAGTTTATTGGTACAGTTTAGGTATACAATACAGCTACATTCATTCTTGGGATCTTGTGCCTTTACATGATGGTATCTTGGTTCCTATTTTTTCCCCATTCCCCTGCCCTCTCTTCACCCCCTCCACCCTTCCCTATTTACAAAGACTTTGTTTCCATTTAGGAAAATTAAGTTTTGAGGCTAGCTGGATGTGGTCGCACATGCCTACAACCCCAGCACTCTAGGAGGCTGAGGTAGGAGGACTGCAAGTTCAAGCCTATCCTGGGCAACTTAGTGACTCAAAATTTAAAAAATTTAAAAAGCACTGGGGATGTAGATCAATTCAAAAACCTTGGGTTCAACACCCAGTACAACAAAAGAAAGAAAAATGAAAAGCAAAAGAAAGGAAAGGAAAGAAAAGAAAAGAAAAAAAGAAAAAAATTGAGGCTGTTTAAATGTCTCCAACCACTATACAAAGTATATCTACCCCAAGGAGATGCAACATGACTGACACCAGGGGACACAGCCTGGGTAAACATTATGGTTTGGATCTAAAATGTCCCCTTAAAGGTTCATGTGTTCAGAGGTGGGGCTGTTAGAAGGTGATTAGATCATGCGGTATTAACTCCATCAGTTAGGAAGTGGGATCTGATTGGAGGAAGTAAGTCACTGGGAGCATAGTAACCTGGAAGGGTAGACTTTTGTCCCTGACCCCTTCTTCTCTCTTGGGCTCTTTCCTTCTCTCTTTGCCTCCAGCAGCCATGAGGTGAGCAGTTTTCCTTTGCCATGATGTTTCTGTCTTGGAGGCAGCTGTGGACCTCTAAAATTGTGAGCAAAATAAACCTTGCTTCCTTTAAGTGTGTACATCAGGTATCCTGTCCCACTCATGGAAAAGTGACTAAGATAGTAGGTGAGTTGGCAGCTAGGTTCTGTCAAGGTGCTGGTGGTACAGGATTGGTCCAGGACTGTCTGATCTGGAGGCCCTTGATCCTCCCCTCCACACTTCTCCTTAGGTGCATCTCTTTTGCCTAGGGACAAGTAACACCTTACACCCAGTTGCTACTCACAGGTGCCCATTTCTCCAACTCTTGGTTTCTTCTCATTTTGTGGGTTTTCTCCAACTTTTTCTTCCCTCCATATACTTCTCTTCCATTCTAAATTCCTGGACTTCTGTCACCCCCACTTATTCCCTTTTTCCTTCACTCCTGACTGAAGCTAACACTCAGCTCTGCACATCTGACAGATGGAGACAGTTCTCCTTACATATATCATTAAACTGGAGAATACTGTCCTTTCTAATTCAAATGCACACACACGCGCGCGCACACAAGGAAAGGCCAGCGCTCCTAGATTCTTTGTGATTTACATTGTTCTTTTGAAATTGAGGCTGAATCACTTTCACTTGGATTGAATTTAGCTCTTTTAGATCTTCATCAAAACATTTGATATTTTCCATCTAATATTGAATCCTATATAAAAGCCAGGTCACCTGGCCCTTTGATCTTAGTGAAGATATAAAGATGAACCTGAAAATAGTTTCTTAGTCACAAATGTGGGCTTACTTGATTCTCTTAAGAATCCTATGAGGAAGACGGGCAAACAGGGACTATTTTTTTTTTTTTTTTTTTTTTTGGTACCAGGGATTGAACTTGGGTCCTTGCGCTTGCGCAGCAGGCGATGAAACCACTGAGCTAAATCCCTGGCCCAAACAGGGATTATTATTCTCCCTAATTCAAGAAATGGAGACAGGGCAGTTCAAGTCACCTGCCAAAACACACATTGCTAGTAGAGGTAGTAGCTGAAATGAAACCCAGAGTGCTATGACACCATGGCACACTGCTTCTCAGAGGCCTGTTAGAGATGACTTCCATTACAGCAAAACATTTGGAATGATTTTTAGGTGACAGAATTGCATGTAATTAAAATAGACATTCTGAAGAATCAATACTAAATCAAGAGGACATCAACTGGATCATGTTACAGTCTTGGCCCCACCGCAAGCGTTCATTTATAGGATTGTTTTTAATTGAGGACTATCATTGATACTTTTACTATAATAATTTTTTAAGGATGACTATGCTTGGGGCATTTCTCTGGAATAGCACCTTATTAGTTACTAATGGAGTCCTGGCTTTCATTTTAACCATGTGTCTAGACATGGAGGGAAAAACTGAGAACCTTCCAGACTCTTCCAGATTCTTGGAGCCAATTTTTTTAATCCCATTATTAAAATAACTCTTTCCTGGGGAGGCACCATGGAGGCTGAAAGAGGATTCTTCTGGCTCCCAACAGAGGGACTTTTGCCACTTTGCCCAAGGGCTTTCCTGGCCCTACCTTATTTAAACACATACACTCACTCACAAGCTCCTCTGATTTACAGGGCTGTAGCTCAACTGTTTTGAAAAGCTGATGTTGTGGAATCCTTAAGTCATCTGTGACCTAGGTCACTAAAGACAGGAGCAATTTAGTAAAAGTATTAATTGAAACTCTTCTGACAAGCCCTGCTCCTTCAGATAAAGTTACACATCAAACCCACACAGGCTGCTGGGCTATTCTGAGCAGCCTCAGATTTTCAATATCTCATAAACAGGGCCCTCAATCACTACAATCTAATAAGGCTATAATCATCATTGACACTATAATGATTAAAATGAATAAAACCCATTAAGAAAAGTCATGTTGAGTTATTAAAAGTTTCGCTCTGCGTGATATGTAATCTTTTATCCATTTTTTATGATGAAATCTGTAACCATCTATCCACAAAAGACCATTAATTTACTGCTCTGTGGATGTTACCATGCTCTTTAGTTTAACAGCTTATCATTGATTTCTTGAGGGAGATATTATATTTGGAGAAATACACATGGAACAAAAGCCCGAATGTTGCTATAAATTTCCCACTGACAGGATGATCAAAGTATTGGGGCTAGTCAGCCACATCGGGCTGGCCAGCAAGTTTTCTAGAGGACAGCGGGCCCTCAGGCTACCAGGCGCAGATACAGGTTTTCAGGCATCACAAATGCTTCTAAGGAAAGGTCATGTGTAAGGCGGGGGTGTGGGGAGGGGGGAGAAACAATAAAATGTCCATTAACTGGAGCTAGTTAACTGGCTTATTGGCATCTATTAGAAACAAATTGCAAACAAAAGTGATCCTATTATAAACTTCTCTTCGGCCCCTCGTGGAGGGCAGCCTCTCATTGGCTCCAGCAAATACAGCGTTGTCAGACAGCTCCTTTATTTGCAAGGGGATTGGGTTTCTGCCAGCAGTGGGCTCCAGCCCTGACTAGAAGGAAATACAAAGTTGGGAGGGACCCATGCCCCCATCCAACAGAAAGAGCACTGAAGAGACAACTAATGTACTCCTGTCACATTCTTTGGGCAGGGACTTTTCCCCCTAAGCAAACAGCAATAAAAAAATGTGAATGGGAGAGTGTGTACACAGGGCTGGGAGTTAAGTGGTGGGGGAGCCATGCTTCATGTGTACTTTTTCTCATAATAAACTCCGCTCCGGTATCTTTACTGTTCATCTCCTATTTAATCGTATTAACAGTAAAACCTAAAAAGATTCTGTGAAGCCAAGGAGAGGGTGTTGTCTTGGAAGGCAGTCTTCATTTTTCCTGAAATGATTAATGAATGTGTTTGCCAGCCTTCTTTGGCCTCCTCTGACTGAATGGACTTGTTGGGTTCTCCAGCACCCTCTATAAGGACAAAGCCCCACCAACAAGGTAAGAATGGGTGGCTTATGTATTATCATATCCTTATTTTCCAGATTTGCTTCCCTCATTGAGGGTCTGTTGGGGTTTTCCCCCCTACTTTATCTAAATAAGATTAGGTTTTAAATGTCATTCCATTAACATACCATCTTTTTTACTAAGGGAAGCCTGTCTTTACAAAATAATCAAATAGTCTTTATGATCCTCCCTCTTAAAAGAAAACAGCAAATTCCATTTATAAAGTTGAAGTATAGTTCAAAGCACAGTGAACAGACATCGATTTTTATCAATCTTCAGAGAGTTAATTTAAGTCTACGCCATTATATCATGTAAGACAAAATGGTTGCTAAATGAAATTAAAAGGCAAATTCACCAAGAGTAAAAGCGAAATCGTTCTTTATGTAACATACCATTAACCTGTGGAAACAACTGCTTTGGGACATGATTGAGGCTAACAGCTTAGTAAAAAAAAATGTAAATGATGAAATACTTCTAAGATAAGAATGGCATTAGTGACTGTTAACTATCAATCTTCACATTTCTGTACACATACTCTTCCCACCATCAGGAAGACATTCACATGCCCTTCCTCAGCTTACACTAAGCTGGGGAGAGATAAGTACAGCAATATCTGGTCCACAGACAGGCAACTTTGCCGTTCTCAGACTTCATCTGACCTTAACTGTGTGAAGTTAGTGGTGCTCCAAACCAAAAATGGGATTCGGGAAGCTGTTCGTCCATTTCCAGGTCTACATTGCCCCTCCCTCTTGGGGGCAAAATATAGATGTGTTGCAGTATAAATAGTTATTTGACTATGTCTAAAGGCCCTTGAGGGAATACAAAACTACTTCAACATTCTGATAAAAAAGAACTAGTTAGAAGAAAACTCTCTGTGTGTGTGTGTGTATGCGTGTGTAACATAAAGTAAAATAATAAGTCAGAGTAAGGGATAAGGAAATAAGAAAGAAATCAGTTCAGAACATCAAAGAAGTCTGCTTTTAGTATATCTTCAGAGAAAGTGAAATTGACTGTTCAAATACCCATTAAAATTTTAAAGACATTCATGAATTTTAATTTATCATCGTGGTATTAAAAAAACAGCCCTTTCTAACCACAGAGGCACTGAGAATTTTGCAACATGAAAGTTTTCCTAGTGTTAATTTGAACCTTTAATTAATTATAACCTTTTAGAAGGGGAATGTTTACCTGCCCCTCCCCCCACCCCTAAAAAGCAAAGGTTACACAGAAATGATAAAAAACCAAAAAACAAGACCGGGCTGGGGATTTAGTTCACTGGTTCCACCGCCTGCCTCGAAAGCACAAGGTCCTGACTTTGATCCCTGGTACCAAAAAAAAAAAAAAAATACCTGCTGACAGATTTTTAGCAAGGGCTCTCACATCACATTGGTGAGCAGAGTCCTTCAGTGATGAGTCAGCACTTCCGTGATTACAGGTGGAGAGAGCAATAAAATCTTGCTGAGTTCAGTCATTGAAATTATATGGTTTCATAAATAGTATAATGTTGTTCTCAGCAGGTAAATGTTATATTTTAATCACATCCGTATTATAACACATACAAATTCTTGTGCCCAAGGTCAACAACCTTCTTCAACACAGTGAAGCTGAAGCCTGGCCCTGAGGCTACAGAGGAACAATTCAGGCTCTGCTGAGATGAGTGTGTGGGAGAGAAACTGAGATCACAGAACGTAACTTGTTCATTAGGAAAAAATGTTTTTCTAGTAGGCATTGGAAGGTATAGGAAACGTGTGGAAGGACGAGCGAGATAGAACTTGTCCAGGTGGCTAAGCTTCCCAGAGCATAAGACCTGGATGAGAACTTTGCCGTCATGAAGGGAACCAACCTGCTGCAGAAGTGAAGAGCTCAGTTTGCAACCTGACTGCTAACAGAAGTCAGTGCACTCCTTAATTAGGCTCACACCAACGCACTCCCCCCCTTCACCTGATCACCTTTTTTAGACCAGAAGCTGGAAGGACAGGTAGTATGTTTGAACATCTAAACTGCCTCCTGAACTTTTTAACTTTAAAAAAAATGTTTTGAGAGCCGGGGATTTAGCTCAGTGGTTCCACCGCCTGCCTCTCAAGCATAAGGTCCCAAGTTCAATTCCTGGTACCAAAAAAAAATGTTTTGAGAAACTGAGATTTGCTTGAGTTGTTAATAAATCAGCTTTATTTCATTGAAAACATATTCATTAGCTATAATCCTTCCAGCTGTTTTCCTTTAGTGCCTCTGCTAGACAACAGCTGAGATTGCTATATTTCCTTTCTACAAATGCCACATTATTGTTCTTCTTTTAAAATGTCTCTCTCCAACATGGTAACCAGTTTCAAGTATTGAATACTTGAAAATTACTAAGAGAGTAGACTTTAAGGGTCTCACACACACACAAAAAGTATGTGATGTAATAGATATGTTAGTTATCTTGATTTAGCCATTTCCCAGTGTGTACATATATCAAAACATCCTCTTATATGCCATACATAGACACTTATCAATTAAAATTAATTAATTAAAACATCTCTCATGTGTAGATGACTTAGTTTAAAAAGCACTTTTTCTTCCATCAATTTTTACTTTAATCCTGACAGCAAACTTTGATGTAGATAGCATCTCTCTTTTATAGATGTTGACCCAAGGTACCAAAAGCTGTTTGATGACCTAAGGTCAAACCTAGCATTGTAGAAGTCAGGTCTTCTATCTCTAGATCTTCTCTCTCCACCACACCAAACTTCATATTAGGAATTTGAACACCACATGATTCTCAGTAGCCATTTTTTTTTTTTTTTCTGGTACTAGGGATCAAACTTGGGACCTTTCGCTTGCGAACTCAGGCATGGCTCCATTGAGCTAAATCCCTGGAGCTTCAGTAGCCATTTTTTTTTTTTTTTGGTATCGGGGATCGAACTTGGGTCCTTGCGCATGCGCAGCAAGCTGCGAAACCACTGAGCTAAATCCCTGGCCCTCAGTAGCCATTTTTAGTCACAGCATGTTAGTTCATCACTACTTATCTTTTAATTGATTGTGTCTCTTTACCGTTATGAACATTATGGAAAAAAGTGCTTCAAGAACTGCTATCCCAAGACAAACTGTGTGGAATGGTAGCAGACCTGAGAGCTGTCTGCCCACCAGTTATCCCCTCTGCCTTTCCTTGCTGAGAGAACCATGACTTTGTCTGGGCTCTTCCCTTCTCTGTGATTCCTAGGGAAAGCCTGTTTAGATCAAGCCAATCAAGTTAATGCCGTCTTCTACCAATGATGGGTTTAGGAAAGGGCACATGACATTCCTCAGTGAGTTCTGCCCAATGAAACTCAGGGAACAGCTGCCAAGGGCCTTCTCAGTAAGCTCACTTCAGTTTTAAACAGAAGTATATCAGGAAACACTCCCTGCTCTTTTAATGGGTGGCAGCATCTCATGACCATGGGGTGAGCTAGCTTCAGGAAGAGGCCCACACACACTGAAAGTAACAGAAGCTGGGTCCTTGCTAACGAGTGGTGGATCCACAACTCTGCAGCCACCATGCCTCAGGACTTGGTGCTACATAAGAAAATAAAATTCTCCTTATTGTTCAAGACAGTTGAGTTGGGATATCTGTTATTTGCAGCTAAACATCTCCCAGCAGAAAATTTGACCAGGTGAACAGGCTAGACACATATCTCAACTGAAGGGCATTTAAAGTTATGCTACCAGTCATATGTGTCTTAAATAGCCTAAAACCTATAAGAAACTATTATATTTGTGAGGTGCTCTAGTTTTTTTAAAATATATTTTATTTTCCCAAATGAGAATCCTCTTCTATCTAGACCTGAAAGCACCTAAAAGACCCAATATAAAATCATCTAGTATTTTAATAATAATGAATATAAATTTGGTACTCATGATAATGAAGTAATTAGGAACCTATTAGTCAAAAGCTTTGGATAATAAATTAATCTTGGAAAAACACTGTAATTCTAATCCTATAATGCAGAAATTTCTTATACTGCCAGACCACACTGTATCATCTGTTAACATCACAAAGGTGTTTGCAGTAGCTTATAGAGCCCCCAAAATGACACATAAGGTGAGCCAGGCTCAAAAACACAATCAGGATTTACAGTCACACTGAGAATAATGCTCTACTATGTCTTCCTTGTGAGATGCAGTAATATAAAAGAATGCAATGCAAACCATATTTCAGGGAGAGAGTAACAAAGAGGTAAAATAAAAATGGAATGGTTACACATCTAAGATCCAAATATCCTAGTATATGTCATAATACTTCCAGTGAAGAACACCTTGAATCAGGAAAGCTTGAGCTATAAATTTTACTATCAACAAATCTCAAGAAATTCAATTACTTTGAGATAAAGGTCATTTTCCTAGCTTCTGCACACCCTAGGCCAGCATTCCTCTGAGCGTTTTAGGTATTAATAGATGTGCTTCCCCCATCAAAAAAAAAAAAAAGGAATGTCTTGATTCAGGTTCCCCTACAAACAGGGTTTAAGTCAAGTATTAAAGTGTAAGGGAAGCTAAAGGGGGGGATGGATATGATCAAAATATGTTATACGCATGTATGAAAATGCCACAATTAAATCCATTCTTTTGTAAAATTAAACTTTTGCATTATTAATTTTGTACTATATATATCTATCTACATGAAAAAAGCAGGCTGGGGATTTAGCTCAGTGGTTCCAGCACCTGTCTTGCAAGCACAAGGTCCCGAGTTTGATCCCCAGTACCCCCCCCCCAAAAAAAAAGAAAAGAAAAAAGCAAATGCACACATTTTTTTAAAATTGCAACTAGGGCCAGGAATTTAGCTCAGTGGTTTCACTGCCTGCTGTGCAAGAGCAAGGACCTGAGTTAGATCCCCGGTACCCCCCCCAAAAAAAAAATTGCAAGTAATAGCCAGTCATGGTGGCACATACCATACCTGTAATCCCAGCACTCTGGGAGGCTGAGGCAGGAGGATCACAAATTCGAGCCTAGCCTGGGTAACTTAGTGACTTAGCAAGATCCTTTCTCAAAATCTAAAGGAGCTCAGGATGTAGTGAGAAAGTTCTGGGTCCAATTCTGAGTAATGCAAAAAGAAAAAGATGCAAATAGCTTATTTAGGAGGTGGTTCCAGAAAGCACCAATAGGGGAGTGGGGAAACAAGGTGCGAAGGGGAAGAGAATCAGGATTGGATGCCTTATCACGACAGCTACCACCTCAGCAGGTGAAGACCAGCCCTACTGGGAAGCTCTGAGAACATCCTGGAACATGCTTGTGTTTCCTAACTGAGAAGCAGCGGGGGAACAGATCTGCCAATTGCCCACCCACATTAGGTTAGCACTGCTCTAGGGAGCATCAGTAACTAACTCTCTTGTTCTTTCAGCTTGCCTGCCGAGTTACCACCACCACCAAAAAGAAGAAAAGCCTTCAGGCAAAGAATTGCACGTGTTCACAGAAAACAGCCTTCAAATCACAGAGCATGAGCCAAGGGGACAGCTATGGGTCTAGCAGTACCTGCTACCCTAAGGAAGATGCACTCTGTACCTTATCGCCCATTTGGTCATGTGGACCTGCTTCCTCATACTGAAGGCTCTGAGAAGATCTGTGTAGCACACTGTGTAGATTGGATTAACTTGAATTAGTATCTCAGTTACGCAGTGGTAGAACAGCAGATTTTGCTTTGGGAAAAGCTGCTCCAAATAGAACAATAGTAGCTATACAAAGAAGGTCCATTGTGATACCTATACCATTCTACCTGAACCCAGTTCCTCCCCTGCTGATGGCCAGATGCATGTATTCCCATCTCTATTCCAGGTTCTCTCATAAGTGGTAGTCAGCCAATGACTTGTACACCCTTGATCCCGAGGGACTTGCAGATTGGGAAATGCTCACATTGCTTGGGTAAAAGATGAGCTGGGACAGTTCCTTGGGGATTTTATTTGGGAAATGTGGAGAGATCTAGGCACTTCGGGTAAAGAGAAGTCATGAGGTAGCACTGGCATTATGAGAGGGAAGCAGGTCAGGGATTGTGAGGGACCTTGGCAAGCTAAAATGATGACGAAGCCAAGACCATGAGAAAGCCAACACTATGAATTCATTGAAAGGATAAAGCAGAAGGAAAGCATAAATGCATGGAGCCAGTTGCAATCAGGACAAGAACAGATACCCTGAGTGCTGAGTCAGGTCGCTGGTGGAACATGAGGGAAAGGGTCTGCACACTCCCAGGCTTTTTTAGGGCCACCTTAGATGAAGAAATGCCCTGCATTCTGTACTTTGTGACGTCTGTCCCTTTTTCAGCTATGTTCTTGGAATCCTGTGAAGAGCCTAGTCCTAATCCTTCCCTAGAGTGCTACTTTCTTGAATTTGCTTGAGTAGATCACTTGTTTTCAGCTGAACAAGTTTTGTCAAGCAGGGATCCACGAGGGCCTGCTAACAGGTCAAATTGTCAAGCAATATCTGTGACCAGAAGAGGGGCTTGGACAGAACAGGAAGAAAAGACAGATGTGGGAAAGGCATGCCAAGGGTTATTTCCTGTTGGAAACTCATGAAATGGTGAGATTGCTGCTTCTGGCCTGGGTACTGGGGAACTTTCACCCCTGGTTCTGGATAACAGCAAAGCCAACTACATTCAGATAGAGAGAGTAGTCTGTAAAAAAGGCCTCATATTACAGTGATGTATGCATACCCATGTTTATAGCAGCACAATTCATAATAGTTAAATCTTGGAAGCATATGATAGATTCATCAACAGATAAATGGATAAAGAAATGTGGTATTTATACATGATCAAATATTACTCTGCCATAAAAAGAGATAAACTTCAGTCACTTGTATGAAAATAGATGTACCTTGAGACCAAAATGTTAAATGAAATAAATTAGATACACAAGCTTAAATATTCCAGGATTTTTCTTTATGGGATACCCAAAGTATAAACAAAGAGCAAAGTGAAAAATAATGGATACTAGAGAGTCCTGGACAATTTAGAGATTCAGCAAGACCATGTCTCAAAATAAAGGGCTGGGAGGTAACTCAATGGGAAGGCCCTGGGTTCTATCCCCAGTTCTGCAAAAAACACAAACAAAACTGAATTGGGATGGACATCATAGGCTTCACTTCCTTAGGCTCTTCAGAAAGGCCCAATCGATGGGTGGTATGCACATTTTGCATGAATTATGGATGTAAGACCTTGTCCCTTGGGTTTTCTGTCTCTGTCCTAATCTTCTTTGCCAAAATAGAGTATACAGAGTTATTTCAGAGATTTTCAACTTAGGACAGTTTCACCATCTGTATAGTTTGTATTCAATTAGAGACCTTTTCTATGGAAAGCTCAGTAATTTTTATTAAAAGATTGCTACTGTTCACGTAAAACATGAAAAAAAAATTGAGCCTGAAAGTGGACTTGGGGGGTGGATATTCAGTACTGGGATCTCACTTGGGGGACTTGCAGGAGAAAGCTCAGGTGTCTTCCTTGGCCGTGTTCAGGTCTGCTCCGAGTCCTCTCTTTCTCTCCAGATGCTCAGCGACACCTTGCCAGTAAGTGCCTTTGCTGCCTGACCTGGGAGTGCATGGCTTTGCCACCTGGTCTGCAGCGCTGTGTGCTGCGTCAGGCCACAGCTCAAAAGCACTGTCGTTTTCAGGGTTTGTAGGAATCATTTATGTTGGTGGGAGGCTTGTTGGATTGTCATCATGTACAGCAACAGCCCTTTACTTTGGGAGTCCCTATGTCACCCAGATGTTTACCTCTGCAGGTGCACAGAGTATCACTCTGTACTGTCCCTGGTTGTGCTTGCCGACAGGTCTTACATTGTATAGTTTTTGGAGAAGTTTATATACCTTCTTGGCAGTCATTGTGAAAAGATTCAGAAATCAGGATAGCTAGTTCTTTAATATCCATTTAAAATCTATTCATTTCATGTTAGTGGAACCATTAACTTGTCACCAAGCAAGACTATTGAAAACTATTTGTGGCCTATATGTGTTAATCCTGGTTAAAGATGAAGCTTCATAATACTGTTTTTATTCAATACATTAACCAGCTGTAAAACACAGACCTTTATCAATAGCAGGCAAAGAATTTCAAGGCAGACTATAAAGTCATGTAATTTGAAAAGCAGTGTTTCCTTATGAAAGAGCTCTCAAGTTGCTTGTAAAGCTAATCTAATTAAAAAGATGTATAAATGTTAAAAAAAGAAAAGAAAATAGAGATAGATCTTTTGTAAAAGGGAAGGGGACCAAGAAATAGAGGGAGGGGAGAGGGAGAGGAAGGGAAGGAAATGAAAAAATAATTAAGACGTGTCATATACATGTACCAACTTCCCACAAGGAATATACTCATTAGGTACTGCAAACATAGACTAATTTTAAAAAAGGAAAACTATCTGCTGTATTATCCCTACTCCCTCGCTTTCTTCTTCTTCTTCTTCTTCCTCTTCTTCTTCTTCTTCTTCTTCTTCTTCTTCTTCTTCTTCTTCTTCTTCTTCGAGGATTTTCTCTAACAGAAATTTGCTTTGAAATGGCTTAGTGGAAAGAAGTTGGGTGTTGGCTTTATACAGACACAGGTTCAAATCCCAGCAGCACCATTTTCAATGTTTGACAGGGAGGGTGAATACGCCAATTCAATGGGCCTCACTTACCTCATTTGTAAACTGAGAGGAATAGTACCTAGTCTATAGCATCACAGTAATGGCTAAATGCAATGCTGGAAACACAGGCAATTAGGTAATACAGGTAAATTAGAAATATCTGTCCTTCTCCCCCTTAGAAAAGGAAATGGTATTGCTAGGATGTCTGTATTACCTATGTTCCTATAACTCAGCTTTATTAACTTGTAACCTAGTTCTTATCCGTGTGGGATGGGATTCAGTATGTTTTTCAGTGCATTTCTTTGTGTACTGGACATGCTGCATAAAGACCCTAGAATCGTGGACTTCTCAGGTGCTAGAGGTACTGTGGGTGTCACTCCCCACTCCTTCTTTCACAGTGAAGAATGTGGGGCCCAGAGAGGTTGTGTGACTTGCTGAGGTCACACAGCTACTTCACAGCAAACATAGCAGGAAAACCTGGATTTGCAGACTTCTTGTTGGCTGTTTGCCCCATCAGAACTTGTGGCTTTTTCTTACCTTAGATCAAATTATCTATTCAAAGTAAAATATACCTTCCCACAATATCAGAATTTCCTTTTTATTTTTCTCCATGGCAAATCTAAAAACTCTTCTTCCTGTAGACCACAGATGTGGCTATTGGGCATGGCTGCCCTCCCTCCATTGATGGCTCTGTTCCTCTCCCATCTTCCCCCAACTTCCTTCTCTTTGAGTTGAGGGTCCTTACCTTCACACTCTGTCTGTGGTGTTCTGTCTCCTCCTCATGACTGTGCCCCTCAAGGCAGACCCCAAATCTGGTTCCTCCAGTACACATTGGTTGGATAAAATTTTTTAATGTATGGACATTGAGGAGAAAGCCATTGGGAAAGAACAGCTCAAATGTTGAGAGAAATGAAGTCACCCTCACACACTGAGGACCTCTACAGAACAGTGTCTGGCCTAACCAGAGTCCCTAAAATTGCAACAGACTGAAGAGCCACAATCTTTCAACTGGGGGACATGGAAAGTCACTTCACACTTCTGTATCTCAGTTTCCCATATGTAAATGCGTACTGAGGGGAGTTGTACCTTAGCTTTTTTTCTTTTTTGTCCAGTGCTAGGGAATGAACCCAAGACTTTGCACCTGCTAAGCAAGTGCTCCTCCTCAGCCCTTTTTAATTTTATTTTGAAACATGGTTTTGCTAAGTTGCCCAGGCTGGCCTCAAACCTATAATCTTCCTGCCTCAGCCTCTCAAGTGTTTGGAAATACAAGGCATGTGCCATTACACCTGGATACTTTTTTTAGACAGAGTCTTGCTGCGTACTTAGGCTGGCCTGGAACTCCTTATATAGCCCAGGGTGGTCTCAATCTCATGATTCTCCTGCCTCAGCCTCCAGAGTGCTGGGATTATAGGTGTACATTACCATGCTTACCTAGCTGATCTTAGATTACTTTTAAGGTTACTGTTATTTCTAGAACAGGAAAATTCTATGTTCTAAGTACATTTAATTAAACCACAACTCTGCTATAGGTCATGAAATTTCATTGTCTTCAGATCAGACCTTAAAGAAATTACCCAGATTAACACAGAATGTACTTTCTCAAGGACCCTCCTCAGAAATGTCAGTCATAAAAACAGAAGCCTTTTGAACTATTAGAGCAAAATGTGCATCACCCCTCTGTTTAGAATCACTATTTAGATTTTAAAATGCATGAATATCATCAAAGGCTTTTCTATCAACTCATTCATGTATTCTATTCAAATTTACTAAGCGCTTGTTCAGTGAACAGTGTAGTGTTTCTTCCCCAAGAAAGCCAATAAGACATTTCTATCTGGTCAATGAAACTGCCAGGTCTCTGCTTTAAGAAAAAAAAAAAAGATATTCGAGAGTGCAAGAATACTGGTGCCATTAATCTTTCTACCATGGTTATTTGTGAGCATTTTCAGGGATAAGAAGAGAAAGCTGACTATATTGAACCAATACTTTTGGTTTCAAGAGCTTAAAACACAATTGTATAGAAAAGCATAGCAATCTCAAGCAACCTGATTGCTCCTCTAGGAGGAATGGGGAGTTTTCTTCTCAAAATGATTTGCAAATAATCACCCCAACAATTAGCTCTAAATAAAAAGACCAGGAAAGACACCATCTCACCAGGGGATTGTTTATTTTTTGTTTTGTTTTGTTGCTACCGGGGATCGAACTCTGGTCCTTGCGCTTGCGCAGCAGGCGGCAAAACCACTGAGCTAAATCCCCAGCCCTTCCAGGGGATTGTTTATAAGATGTATCACTGCCTATATTCAAGGTAAGAGAAATGCCTCTAAGTTTCTCTTTATTCTTTTCACTGACCCCTTCTAAGTTGGGCAGGAGAGTAAGAATCAAAGCAGGAAAATTCTTTAAACATAGATACTTAATGGGTGAAATCTTAGAATATCAAACTGCTTCAGAAATAGAGGTTTTTCTACATGCTATTGACCCATGAGACAGTTAATGAGTGAAGAAATATCTTTGGAATTGAGGGGGGAATAATCCTCATTTCTCTAGGGCAGAGCTGGGGAATCGATTTAACTAAAACTCAAGAAAGATCCACTTAACGTAGGTGTAGCTTCAATGATCCACTGGTAGTTGTTTGAAGCCAGTCACTGTCTTCTGTAATAATCTTAAAAAGTGACCTATCCCTGGTTAAACTAGAAAAACTTGGTAAGCAGGAGACAAATAGAGGCAGTGACAACTGCTGCTTGTCTTAATTTCACTTATTCAGTGTATTGAACATCCCATGCCATTTTACCATTATTGCATGTATCTCCTTTATCACATTGGAAATTAACTGAAGAAGATCCATTATGAACTTGATGTGATGGTGCACACCTGTAATCCCAGAACTCTGGGAGGGTGAAGTAGGAAGATTGCAAGTTCAAGCCCAGCCTGGGCAATTTAGCAAGACCTGGTTTCAAAATAAAATTTAAAAGGAGCTGGGGTTATAGCTCTGGGTTCAATCCCAGTACTGCAAAAAAAGGGGAATTCATTATGTTTGCATAATGTATGTGCATGGCGTGTGTGTGTAAGAGGGAGAGAATCAGAGACAGAGAGACAAAGTCCTAGAGTAGAAAGATACAAATGTTACAAGCATTTACTTGATAACCGACTCCACAACTTTCAAGGAATATAAAAGAGTGCAAAATCTTAAGTCAAAGAAGTTAAATGCAAAGGATATTCTTAAGCTCCATTTATACCAAATACAGTAACAGGGAAACCCCACCCATGGTGTCAGAGTCAGGAGGTCCAGAGGGGGAGACAACTGGAAGGCAGCAGAGAGGAACTTCCAGGGTCCTGTGCATAGTTTCCTCCATCTGCTGGTACATGAGTGTGCTCAGTTTGTAAAAGCTCACCCAGCCTCGCCTTGTCATCTGCACCCTCCCCACTCAGTTGGATCAGGAGCAGATGTGAGATGGGGTTAGGAGAGCAAAAGGCTCATTGGACAGCAATGGGCAAAAGGAGCTGACCACAGCAAGGATCGCTTGTTGGAGGAATTCAAGGATAGGCATAATTGACTGAGCTCTGGATGAAAAGTCTTGCTTAATCATTAGCTGGGGTCACCTTGAGAAGTGTCCTCAGCTCAGCAGTTGACATGGACCTAAAATCATTACAGCAACGGGCTGCCAGTAACCATACTCCTCACAGTCGGCAGTGAGCCCTTCCTAATAAGAGGTTTGTGTGACATGTGGATCCATACGGTGCAAAAGGTGGATCATGGATATATATAATTATTAATTATATAATATATAAACATACTATATCACAGTTCAATAAATAATATTTTTAAGAAAAAGAAAGTGCCATCTACTTCAGGTGTTTTCAACATCTACTCTCACAGAATCTCAGTGTTATACAAGTTAAATCAATGAAAGATGAAAATAAGATGTTTTTCTTTTCCTCAGAGTGTCACAGAACAAAAGGCTAAGATAATGCTTAATCTTGCTAAGTTTGTAGTCTATAAATTCTTAAATTTTGACATATTCTTGCATGTCTATATAATAGCAATTATATATTTTATCATATTAAAGAGGACCCTGATAGGTGTCCCAATAAATGAATAATTAAGTTATTTGGAAATAACAGGCACTAGAAGAGTTTGGAACCCACAGAAGACCAGTGCTTGACTACCAACCATCAGGAAGCAAATGGTCCAATCTCAAAGCACACAAGCAGTCACAGTGCTAAAATATGTTGTATACAAGGGAATTCTTAGAAGATCAAAACAGAGGCAAGTGTGTATAGCAGGGGAAAATATAGGATATATATATCCTGAGAATAGCATGAAATAATCACTTTCAGGTCACGTCATTAGAAATATTTCAGTGTATAGTGAAAAATAATCAATAGTCATTTACCTACAAGTTCATGGTATAGCCAATAAAATTTTAGTACTAAAAAGATCCACTAAACACCTTCATAAATGACTACTAGCAGAAGACATATATTGTCTTTGCTGCACAGAGTCATCTTTGTTTGGAAAGAGCATCCCTGTATCCTTTTAGGGTCTTACCTTCCCATTACAATAAGCAGCTTTGGTGGGATTATCAATCAAGACACCTTTGCATTCCCAAGTCAGGACAAGAATGTTGTGGTCCAAGCTAGACCAATCAGGCCCTTGGGATCTTGAATCTTTAGCATAGGACCATGAGAATAGGGGAAAAATAGTGAGAGATCTAATTACATCAAGGTATCCTGGTTAAATATTTCCAGCTCCTTAGCCCTCAGAAGCTAATTTTCTATCTTGATCTAGCTTTTCAAGGAACAAAACAATTTTCAGTGAAAATATTTTAATGATTGCCCGCAACAGGATTACAAGCAAAATTATAAAGCAATGGATTCCATTAAAGTCAGAACCATATTTTATTCACTCATTCAACAAATATTTATTAAAATTACTCAGGCTTATGCTCTGACCTAATTTACCCTCTGCCTGTAACAACCACACCAAGAAGGCAGAGTATAAGTACAGTGGTTTTCAAGACACTAGACATAAGCCTATGAAGAACAGTAATGCCCAAAAGAGAGAACATACAAGATGAGCCCTGTGGTAACCTCTGTCTACTCCCTGGAGAGTTTCTAGGCTGTGAGAAAGCCCAGAAGAAGCCACAGATCACCTCCAGTTGAGGATTGCTGGGCACACAGGGTCAGGGCAGCCAGCACAGCAGAGCAGAAAAAGCTGCAGAGATTCACAGCTTCACTGAGGAGTCACCCTCACCTTTACTAGTGCTGATCATTGCCAAGGCTGGGAAGCTCCTGAAAGGACCAGAGGAAACCACTTCCAAAATGCACTCAGGGCCAGGAATCATCCTTGTTTCCACTGCTAGAGAACAGAGCTCATATTCACAGGGTGCGTGGTAAAAGACTCAGAACAGCTTTTCCTCAGTAGTGGGGCAAGCTCAGTAGAAGGGCAAAAGGTCTGGTCCAGACTAAAGCTCTGGTCTTGCCTTAAAAAACAAACTGAGAGGATTAGACCATTCCAAGCAACCAAGCAGCATCCTGGAACAAAGGTCAGAATCTTATAATGGAATATAAAAATATCTGGGACCCAAGAAAGTAAAGCTCATAAGTTCTGGCATCCAAACAAAAACCACCAGGCCAAGATGGGTATGGTGGTGCATATCTTAACCCCAGAAACTCAGGAGGGAGGCTGAGGCAGGAGGATTGGAAGTTCCAGCCAAACCTGGGCAATTTAGGGAGCCCCTGGCCCCCATTTCAAATAAAAAAGAGCTGGGGATGTAGCTCAGTGGTAGAGCACCATTCAATCCATTTTATTGATAAAAGAGAAAGATAGCAGGAGAGAGAGACACAGACAGACAGACAGACAGACAGAGACACAGAGTCAGAGAGAGACAGAGACCCTACCGAGGGATACAAATTAGCAGGAAAATATAACCGCAATGAAAAGAAAAATCAAACAATTGAAAGAGACCCAGAAATGACACCATTAATAGAATTGGTAGATAAGGCTAACCAAAAACAGTTATTACATAACTGCATCATCTATGTTCAAGCTACAAACCAGGAAATCTGAGCAAAATCTATACTTTATTTAATAGAACTGAGCCAAAGCTAATTCCTTAGTTTTAATAAATATGCCATGGTATGTAAGATTTTAACATTTAAGTAATCTGGACCCAGTATAAGTTATGGTTGAAAAATATGATGAATGTTTAAATAAAATTTATTACAATAAAAGACATATTGCCATTAATCTCTCTCAAACTACTCTCCCTTACTCTGAACACACCGATCCTATCATTCTTGCCATTTTCTGGAGCAGTTCTGAAAGTCCGCTCTCTTGAGTGTGTTTCTAAGGTATGATAAAAAATACCACGAATGTTGCTACCGAGTGCTGTCCAAAGGAAATACAGCCTTGTAAAAACATCATGCTGTGTCCTCCTCTAACTTATTCACTGGATCCTGCATGTACAAGTTATAGCTCTTCCCCAAAGTCAAAATGATCAGGAAAGGAAAGCATTTTGAATTCATTCAGAATATTGAGGCAACCACAAGCACATGCACAAAAAAACACTACACCAAGGCATATCTCAATCAAATTGCATAAAACCGGTGATGAAGAGAAAGATCTTAAAATCATTCAGAGAATGTAGATAAATACAAGAGACTTTTTAAAGAACTCCCTGTGTTCTAGTGGGTATGGGATTTTCCTTATTTTCTCTTCTTTTCCTTCCCTGTATGTCTCTGTCTCTATATTTATCTCTGTCTCTTTCTCTCTCTTATATTATGAATATAATATAAATACAAAATATTTGGTTGTCCTACAACTCTTCCCTCAGCTGACCACGGACAACTCGCAACCCTGAGGAGGGTGGGGGGACTGCTGGGGAGGGTCAGTTGTCATGAAACTTTCATTACTGAGAGGGCCACGAGGAATAGAGGGCTTTTAAAATTCTCCTCTTTGGCAATCAAGTGATAACTTCACTCTCTGGTGAATCCTTGCTGCTTTGCTATTACACTCAAATGTTTTTTTCCTAAAAGGGAGTATTATGGAGGAACATAAAGTTTTAGTATTTGGGACAGTGGGATTGCACACTAGGTAGTTGGATCTTTTTTCCCTTATCTTTAATATATTTTAAGATCAGTTATATTTAATGTTTCTGGTCTCAGCTGGTTCCCACACCAGATGCAAAAAAGACTTGGAGGAAATCTAGATAGTGTTTGAGTTTAAAGGAACTATTTGGCTAAACTTCCTTTCAGAACAAAAACTCCCTCTACTGCATACTTAACAGCACCAACCTTCTCTGTGGAGTGGATATAGTATTGGGGGTTTGTGTGAGCAGCTGATCTGTAATGTGGACAAAAGATCGAGAATCACAGACTCTTCTAAGTGACTGGAGGGCAGGATCACAACAAAGAGATTGGCAGGAGCAGACCACAACTCGCAAACTACAATGAACAGTATCCTCTAAAATGCACACATAGTACACAACTTGCCGAAATTACATGCAGCCCTAGGCAAAAGTGAAACACAAAATTAAAACCTGGCAAGAAGGTCGAGCATTTGATCAGGAACTCAAACAAGCAGCATGATTAAAAGAGAAAAAGCCAAGAATAAATTGTGAATTTCAAATGATGGCATCTACAATAAGAAAGTAACGCTGACACATTCTAGTCTGTCTTGGCTTTGCTGTGTACTTTGGTGTATTTTCCATGTCCCTGTTACCTAGCCCAGACCTGTGGTCCTTCATAATCATACTATTTTCCTCCTGTTTCCTCTCAGTGTGGTGCCTCAATCAACAGCATCCCATACTTTGGGCCTCTAATGTACACATAAAGTGTTAAAAGTGGGTATCTTAGCTTGGTCATGTTGCTGCAATAAAATACTGGAAACTAAGGAATTTATAAAGAATAGGAATGCATGTCTCACAGTTCTGGAAGCTGGGAACTCCAAGATCAAGGTGCTGGCAGAGCTGATACCTGGTAGTTGCTCCCTCTGGAGGCAGAGATCATTGTTCTCACAGGGTAGAAGAGACAAGAAAAAAAAAAAACCTAGCTAGTTGCCTCCTCCCCTCCAGCCCTCTCCTTCATAAATCACTAATCCTATTCATGAGGGCTCCACCCTCATGATTTAAGCACCTCCTAAAGACCCCACCTCTTCAAACTGTTGCACTTGGGCTTACATTTCAACATGAATTTTGAAGGGGACACAGATATTCCAAACACAGCAGTGGGTATGCAAGGAAAAACAAGAGAGAGAGACCAAACAATTCTACTTCTGGAATTTTCTCAAAGGAAATAGTCATTAGAATTATTACTTTCAGTAATAATATGAAAGAGCCTAGATGTCCAATAAGAGCAAATTGTTTAAATAAACTATGCTATAGCTGTCTAGTAAGGGAAGAGGGCTAGTGAGCCAGTGGATGATGCATCTGACTACAGATCAGAAGGTCCAAAAACTATTATGGGGACAAAATCTTAATGATATAGAAAGATGCTTACAGTGTGACACTAAGTTTAAAAACAAGATTACCAAAAAAGGACAAATTTCAAAAGAGTATGACTATAAACATCCTTTTAAAATTCTTTGTAGACATCAGTAGGAAGACTTGAACAATAATACACCATATTATTAAAAGTACTTCTTTTTGAGGAGTGGAATTAATTTTTATAACCTTTAATTTGAATTATTTTTCCAGTTACAAAAGTAATATAGTTATCGTACAAAGGCACCCAACGAGAAGTAAAATTATCCATAACCCTAACATCCAGAAAAAAAACTATTAAAATTTTGTTGGAGCATGTTTCTGAAGTTTTTGTTAGAGGCACATGCCTCTAATCCCAGCACTCAGGAGGCTGAGGCGGGATAATTGCCAATTCAAGATCAGATTGAACTACATAGCAAGATCCTGTCTCAAAAACAAACAAGTAAACAAAAAAACTCCAAACCCAACTTTTTTATTATCATAAAAATAATAACTACTCAGCATTGAAGATCTGAAAACATGGATAAACAAAAAGGTATTTCTTGAATGATTTTTATTTCTTTTGCTTATTTCTATACTATAAATTTTCTGTAATAAATATACATTACTGTACTTTGGAATGAAAAATAATACATTGATCATATCTCTCTTCTTTTTTCAACATCATCTAAATTATAGGAATTCAGAAAAGAAAATATTGGGTGTCAATAGCTGATACTGGATTCATACATAAACTTCTCCCATTTTTGCTGGGACTTTCTATAATTCCTGTTTTATCCCACAATAAGCAACAGCATGAAGTGTACAAAGCCAAAGAGAAGCAGATCTGAGACCAAGAGGGACCAAAGGCCCCAGGAGCCCCCACAGCTGCAGGCTCATCCTGAAGCAGAACTCACAATGGGGGAATTCGGATGGGAACTGAACACTCAATGACCAGGTAAGGATGAGCTTTCTTTCTAATGATCTGACCACATAACACAGCAGTAAATTGGGCGAAGCTTCAAATACGGCTGCCTGGTCCAGGCGGAGGTGCCTAGGAGATGGGCCTGGGGTGGTTTTGGGGGGTAATCCTAGGGAATCTGGGGTGCTATTCAAGGTACCCAATCAAGCCAGAGGAGACTGAAGCGTCAAAGCAGAACCCTATCACACGGGCAGGGTAAGCAGGGAGTGTGTATGGAGTATGGTGATACCCAGAGCTCATCCTAGACCACTGGCTACAGGACTTGATTGGCTATGAAAATGTTTATCATTCATTCAGTCATCAAGTATTTATCAAACCACTAACAGGCATCATACAAATGAACACAGAACCTAGCAGCAGGCTGTGCAGTAAGTCAGGGTGTTTGAGAGCACACCAAGGGTGCCAGGTTTAGACTGGGAAGGGGTTGTAAGAAGATTTTCCTAGGGAAGTGAGATTTAAGCTGAGATCCAAAGACTGAGCAAGAGTAGGTTAGGTAAAGACTGGGATGAAAACTGCTCCAGACAGAGAAAGAGGCATGGATGAGAAGTCTCAGTGCAAGCGAAAGAGCCCACAAGTCAGCTTGGACTGGTTTTGACTGGGCGTCCCAGCCTGATTCACAGAATCTTGACCGAGTTCCAAACCCCCAGAGAATAGGTGCCAATTTGGAGTACAGGCCTCAGCCTGGGCACATGGATGGCTCCAGCCCCAAAGAGTTCAAGTCAGGGGCACACTGTGACTTTCAGGGGCCCCAGCCACCTTAATCTTCTTGGATTGATTTTTTTAATATTATATTATATTTATGATTGAGTTGGCATAAGGATGAATATAATAGACTATATTAAATTCAATTTTTCTTCCAATTTTAAAAGAATTAAATCATTTGGCCTCTGAAAGTACTATGGGCATTGGGCTCTGTGCCACCTGGGCCTAATGAATAAATTAGCCCTGGGTACGGAAGGAAGCAGGAGGGGCCTGACTCATCAACTTAGTATGAAGAAATTTCTAGAAGCTCTGCAGGGCTGTTGGGAGATACTTGAGCTTCTTAGAAATTTTTGTTAACCTTCAAACAAATGACAGAAAATCACATCGTATATTTATAATATCCACACACACGCATCTACATACTTTTTTGCATTTTACAATTATGAAGTGTGTTTACATGCAATTTGAGCGAATGGGGTATGGACTATTCACCCATTCACTGGGCCAGCCAAGGTGAAACCAAGTATTCAATTTCCTAGTTCTCCCCGGAATCCAAGTATATCTGACAAGATTATGGGCCTTGAAGTCACGTATGTCCTGAGTTCAGTAACCCTATCTACCATCTTCTAGTGGTGTGACTGCAGGCAAGTTGCTCAATCATGCTGAGCCTCTGTTTCCTCCTCTGAAAAAAAAAAAAAAAGACCACTTAGCTGTGAGGTGCCGTGTGCCTATAATCCCAATTCTGGGAGGCTGAAGCAGGAGAA
>NW_004624739.1:3289431-3299981 GCF_000247695.1 Heterocephalus glaber
TATGTAGCCCAGGCTGGCCTTGAACTCATTGCAATCCTCCTGCCTCAGCTTCTGAAGTCCTGGGATTACCAGTATGTGCCACCACACCCAGTAAGAATTTTATTTTATTAGTGTTAAACCACAGAAACATAAAAATGAAGCTGATGAAGAAGCAAAGACAGGGATACTGGCACAGTTAGCCATTGTGCAGATCAATCTGAATCTCAGGACAACAGCTAGAGACTGCCATTTAACCCAATATACAGTACTAGATAATCATTCACGAATAAAGGTAAGCCTGGTGCAGTAGTGTGCACCAGTAGTTCCAACTGAGGCAGGAGAATCCCCTGAGCCCAAGAGTCTGAGACCAGCCTAGGCAATACAGTGAGACCTCATCTAGGGTTGGGGAGAAGAATAAAGGTAAAACGTGACCAGATTACTGATGAATGTAGTTCAAGAAAGAAGGAAATAGATCTTGAAAAAAAGGTATGGCAAGCCAGTAGGACTAGTGACAAAAGACACCAGCTGTATATATTTCTAAATCTAAATAAAAATTTATAACCAAAAGGCAGAACTAAAACATTTGATTAAAATGTAGAAAATTGAAGAGGGGAATGCAGAAGGAAGTTTACGTAAGCCTAGTTTCTTGTATTATCTAGAACATGAATAAAATGTTGACTACCTTTAGATTTTCTTAGCAAAATAAAGTTAAGAACTCATGCTTGAAATTGAAGTTTTGTCTGCAGAGAGTGCAAGGGGAGGCACAGGCCAATATGGCCCAGTGTGAGTTTCTAAGTCTCACAGTGCCATCATAATTATTTTTCTGGTTTTCCTATAGTTGTGATCCTTCAAGAATGATAAGCTGGATCCATAAACACTGATGAGAAAATATAGTAATTCATAATGGAGGAAAAGAGAGGAAAAGGTAAGTAGGACAAATGAAGACACTCTTAGATTGCAAGAGAACATTTGCCAGCTTGGAAAGGTCTTTATTGTCATATGCAAATACAACTGTGACCCTGCTGTTTCGAATATGTGCTTTGTACCCAAACCCTGACAGACCTGGGCTTTGTAAACCACAACAGTTATCATTCTATTAAAGGAGCAGAGAACAGCTGGGCTAAGGTGTAGCTCAGTGACAAATTGCTTGCCTAGCATGCATGAGGCCCTGGGTTCCAGCCCCAGCACTGAAAAAAAAAAAAAAAAGCAGAGAATAGCTGAGTAGTTTCTGAAAATGTTAAATATAGAATTACCATATGATCCAATAATTCTACTAATAGATACACACCCAAGGGAAATGGAAACATACATCCTTAGGAAAACTTGTACATAAATGTTCATAGCAACATTTTTCAAAATTCTCAAAAAGTATGAACAACTCAAATTTTCTTCAGCTGATGAATGGATAAATCAGTCCTGGTATATCCATGTAATGGAATATTACACAGTCCATAATGAGGAATGCAGTGCTGACATATAACACAACATGATTGAATCTTGAAAACACTATGCTAAGTGAAAAAAACCCAGTCACAAATGATATATATTGCATGATTCCATTTACATAAAATGTCCAGAATAAGCAAATCTACACAAAGTGGATTAATGGTTAAGTGTTGAGAGAGTGGGGGAGATGGAAAGTAACTGCTAATAGGCATAGTCTTTCTTGGGAGTGACAAGTTGTTCTAAAATTATATTTTAGTACTAGTTGCACAACTCTGTGCCTATACTAAGAACCATTGACCTTTGCACTTTGAATCGGTGAACTGCAACATATATGGATCAGATCTCAGATTCCCCACAAAAAAACATACTACAAATCACAGATCTAGCAAAAAGGATTAGAAAAAACTAGCAAAAAGGATTAGACTATTATTTTCAAGCTTGAAATAAATAATATTAGTAATTTATTTCATGTATATGGTAAGTGTATATTAAAATGGATGTAATATATTTTAAAATAAAAAGTAAAGTAAAGACCTAAACTAACAGGTATCCCTCCTCCAGCACACCCTGACAGAATATGGCCATTGGAGACCTGTGGGAGTCCCTGCTGGGGAAGGTGGAGAGTAAGGAAGGTGAGGGTGAAGGACTCCTGAGGGACTTGGTGCAAGGTCCCCCAGACTTTAGCCAGAGAAGGTAGGTAACTGTGTGCAGCTTTGAGGGCACCTTGTGAAATCACTGTGGCCAGGCCTGGGCTTGCAGCAAGTGCTGTTCTATATGCAATATATATTTAACTGTGAAAGTTCAAGTCAAGTCATGTCATAAACCTACATTTCCATAGATCCCAGACAAAAATAAACACAGACTATTATTTCTACTCCTTCCCTCCGCCTTACTTGGACGCTGATTAGATTGCATCCTCTATGAAAGGATGAATCCAGTCTTTCCTAAGGATTTCCTCACTGGTCCTTCAGCCATGAGGGCGCAAGCTCTTCCCCTCTGAAAGATGCATGATCCAGCTGTTCTTTTTGTCAGCTGCAACTTCTCGCTAACCTTTCTGGAACTAGGGAGACAAAAAACAAGGTTTAATTATCGTGACCTGAACCTGTCCCTCCCAAATGAGAAGAGGATCTTTTCATATGAACACCCAAGATAACAGCTTCTTTTAACTAGTAGTGATCTGTCATTCTAATTCTTTATTTATAATTTCAAAGGTTGGTATGTATTTTATCTTTCAGGTTTTTAAAAAATCCAGCCGTTTTGGCTAACGCGAAATGTCATGTTCTGGGGCTTGATAAGTTGAGAGCTAAATGTTTTAAGGCCTCTAAAGTAATAATCACTAAGTGCTTAATTTCAAAACACACACCATTCATTTGCTCCCATAGGATGAAGCGTCCATTACAGAGTCACACTATGGCACCAGGCCAGATTTTTCTTCTCTGGTCTTTTGTACCTTTGGACTCCTGGGACAGCTGGCTGTCACTGGGGTTCCCAGTTTCTGCCTTCCAGAGTTGCTGGAGGCCTAGTGAAGAGTACATGCAAGATCTCTAGGCAAATCCAGAGGATGTCTCTCAGTGGATGTCTAGGTCACCCCAGCAAGCCTATGGGATGTACTTCTGCCTGGATCCCACCTTGCAGTCACCCCTGGAAATGCTTGCTGGGAGCACCCTGGGGATTTCTTGTCCAGAAATGCAGGGCAATACTGTCTGCATTCACAGGAAGGCTGGTTCCTAAGAAGTACCAGTGCTCAACCCTGTCCTAGAGGGAACCAACTTAATTTATATGAAAAAGAAAAGAAAGCTTATCACATAACCCAAAGTAATCAAATGACACCTGGACTTGCATCCATGAATAGCTGTCTTACAGGAAGCAAAGCAGGCCTGCTTCATGGCCCAAGGCTGACAGGGGTCTAGCTGGAATCTGGATTCAAGTTTAACAGGCAAAGCAAGTTTCCTCTTGGTTAAAGGATTGTAGAAGGGAGGACAGGGAAATTAGGCCAGTATTCAGGCCAAGTTTCAACTGCAGGGAGGAAAAGTGCAAACAATAAAGCAAAAATCTTCCTACACTGAAAACTATTCTCATAATGCTTTTAAGTTTAAATGAAAAAATAAAGGTGCAAAAATGGTATATATTGTAAGAGCCCAGCCTGGGCCACTTAGTGACTTAGTGAGACCCTGTCTCAAAAAACAAAACAAATTGGGCTGGGGATTTAGCTCAGTGGTTTCACCGCCTGCTGTGCAAGCTCAAGGACCTGAGTTCAATCCCCAGTGCGGGGAAAAAAAAGAAAACAAATTAAGTAGGAGGGGTGGCTGGGAATATGGACCAGTGTGAAGACCCTGAGTTCAATTCCTAGTGCTGCCCAAAAGAGGGATAAGATATGTATTCCTATTTGCTTGATATTGCATAAAGAAATTCTGGAAGGATACATGAGTAACAGTAAAAATGATTGCTTGGTTTGGGGGTGGAGAATGGGAGGACAGAGGACAGGAGTGGGAGCTAGGCTTTTCACTATATGCCTTTTGCATATGTTTTTTAAAATTATTTTTTAATCCTGCATGAGAAAATTCTCCAGATCCTTAGGAAGCATCAGGAAATAGAATCGCTCCCTCAAGGAGCTTACATTTTAGTACAAGAAGACAAATATAAACACATAAAAAAGCATATTCGATGGTACATTCGATGGTTATAAAAATAGAAAAGTAGAAGCTGAGTGTGGTGAAATCCTAGCTACTGAGGAAGCTGAGGCAGGAAGATCGAAACTTCAAGGCCAGTGTGGGCAACTAAGAAACCTTGTCTCAAAATAAAAAATGAAAAGGGCTGGAGGTGTGGCTCACTGGTAAAGTGGCCTGGGTTTGATCCTCTCAAACCTCATGGAGGGAAGGGGAGAGAGAAGGGAGGGAGAGAGAAAAGAAGGAAGGAGTAGGGGAGGGAAGAAGGAAAGGTGAGGGAGAAAGGAAGGAAAGGTGAGGGAGGGGAGGGAGCTAGGAGAGGAACAGTTTGCAGTACTAAATAGGGGTCAGAGTAGGCTCACAGGGGTCAGGTCTGCACTAAGACTTGAAGGAAGGAGGGGTAGATATATGGATCTTCAGAGAAGATGGTGCCAGGCAGGGGGAACAGCAATAGCAATGGTTTCCAACGGAAGGCAACTTAGTGCCCAAGGGGCATGTAGCAATGTCTAGAGACGTGTTTGATTGTCACAGCTGTGGGGCTGGTACCATCATCCAGTGACCAGAGACCAGGGATGTTGATAAACACCCCACAGTGCACATGACAGTCCCCACCACAATCACCCAGACCTGCCAGAAGATCCCACTAAGGAAAGCTGGTGCTGCGGCAGAGACCCTGAGGAGGGTGGATGCCGGGAATGCGAAGGTACCAAGAAGGTGGGAAGAGATGGACACTGTCCTATTCTACCTGCTCTGCATCTGCAGTTGCCTCACACGCTCCTACACTCCCCATAGCGCTTGTGAGTTCTCCCCAGTGGGGCCCTGCACATGCATGAGAGGGAAGAGCAGTGTTCTGACGGCTCCAGAACTCACGAGGCCGCCCCTCTGCAGCAGGTTCACTTTCCACTGTGGGGCACAGCAGTGTGAGTTCTTTCTTTCATTCCTCCTGTCAACTATCATCAGCCCCAGTACAAAGCATGGCTCTTCAAAGATTGCAGGAACCCCATCTGCTGAAGGCTCTATTCTCAGCTCAGATAGGGATGGAGGAAAATTCAAAAAGAGAACATTACTCCATCAGAAGCCTGCCTTGGATTGGGGGTGGTGGAAGAGAAATGAGAAAGATGAAAGCGAATCAAAACAGTGGGAAGGAGGTGGCTCTGCTTCCTTTTCAAAGAGAACGAGGGTGGGGTGAATTAGAGATGTGTGGGGGACATGTGGCAGTCATTAACAGCACTGGCTTCCGTGTTGCATCAGCCTGGATTTGAATCTTGGTCACACTAATTTTTACCAGCTTTGAGATCTTAGGTCAATTATTTAAGTGCCCTGAGCCCAAATTCTACAGCTATAAAATGAGAGTGATAATAGCAATATCACCTCAATGGTATCAACTTCACAGAAATGCTGAGGACACTAAAAATATACTTTATGCAAAACATAAGGCCCAACAATAGCGAGAATTCAATAATGGCAGATATTACTAACAGCAAAATGAGTCTCTTGCATTCCTCATAAGCCAACAAGAGAATAAACTGCTCAGTTATTTCCTTTAACACTGTCCTTAGCATTATTTGCTTTTATGGTGATTACCTGGATAAGGACTTTCCATCTGAATTACCAGGGTAACTGCCTAGAAGGGCCTAGCTGGAAAGGAGGCCAACAGCCCTCCACTGTGGGCCATCCCAGGGTAAGAGGAGGGCGTGAGAAACCAGATCAGGCAGAAGCCTGGATAACAGAAATGGCCTATTTTCATAAAATACATAAGTGAATAGAAAATAGGTTTTTAAATTGCCCATTAAAAATAAATATTAATAGACCAAGCATAGTGGCACATCTGTAATCTCAGCACTCAGGAGGCTGAGGCAGGAAGACTGCTGTTAGTTGAGGCCAGCCTGGGGTACATAGTGAGTTCAAGGCCATCCTGGACTACCTAGTGAGACCCTGTCTCAAAGTATCTAAAATAAAATAAAATAAATATTAGTACTATTAAATTGAAGCAATCCCTGAGATCTTTTGATGAATGGGACAAAAAAGCTTCAAAACCATATGGATAGGACAAGTACATGTTTCATAATTACATATATGTTGGTGTCAATACACATGTCATGCATATGTTTAAAAATGTTTGGAATATCTCTGGAAAGAGGGGGTCAGAATTTGGGAAATTGGAGGGGCCGGGGATGTGGCCCAGTAGTGGAGTACTTGCCTAGCATGGACAAGGCCCATGGTTTGATCTCCAGCAAAACACACACAAATTTTTAAAATTATAAACCAAAAAAATGACTGTTCACTTCATGGAGAAAAGAGCTCAATGTATAATAATTAAAACACAAAATGTTAAAGTTTCAGAATACCAGGCATTGGCATGGATAGGGTGAAATACAAATTCTTACCCACGAGAGTAAACAGGCACCTTAATTTTAAAGAGCATTTAGGCAGTGTTGAGGAAGGCTAATAATGTATATGCCTTACAATTTTGTTCTTAAGCATATACAGTACCTAAAGAGACTCTTACCTATGTATCCAAGGAGCTAAGAACAAATGTTCATAACAATATTGTTTATCAATAGGGGAAATGAAAAATAACCTATAGTACAATTATGTATTACAATATTATATAGAAGTTAATTAAAATGAACTTTTACATATGTCAATGTGAATACAATTCAGAATCATAGAATTTTTTAAGTTGTAAAATAATTCATTATTACCATTTATGTATCATATCACAGATAAACACTCAAAATAATTTTAAGTATTATGTATAGGTATGCACATTTGTCATTGAAACACAGAAACATTCAAGGGAAAAGTACATTCTAGTCCGTTGGTGACAACAGCTACCTGACATAGCAGGGCAGGAGGGGAATAGATGGGGTGGGGGTAACTGTGTGCTATACTTTGGATCTTAAATATCCCCCAAAAGGACCATATGTTAAAGGCTTGGTCCCTAATGTGTGCTTTTGGGAGATGGTAGAATCTCTAAGACACAGCGCCTAGTGGGAGATCTTCAGGTCATGAGGGGTGTGCTCTTGACAGGATAGAGGGGATCCAGCCCATTCCTTTTTCTCCTTTTCCCTTCCTGGCTGCCATGAGGTCAGTGGCTTTGCCTTGCCACATCCTCTCACCACGATGTGCTGCCTTGCAACAGACCCAAAAACAATGGCACCAATCAGCCTCAAAAGCAGGAGCCAAAACTTGCCTTTTCTCTTATAAGTCAATTATCTCAAGTATTTGCTATAACAACTAATAGCTGATAACACATTGTGTCTGTGAAGTTGCCCATATTCCACCTTTAAACTCCCCGCTGTGAGGGTAGGCATGCAGGCTTGCTCACCTCTTTGGCCCTGTTTTGAATGACTGCCTGGTTGGTCTGCAGCAGCCATGAGGGATCTGTGGATGCCATGTCCTGCACTGCAGGGCACAGCGCTGGGAGTCACAATCCCACTTGGATACCTGGGAGGACACTCTGTCACTTTAAAAATGGTATTTAACCTCTGAGTGCCTCAATTTCTCTCCAAGAGTCCTGATCTGAGCCACACTTTTAAGGAAGGCTGCTTCAGGAAAGGACCTTCCAGGTAGCGCAGTCAGCAGGTGAGAAGCTAACACTCGCACTATGGCCCCAGATTGTCCAAACAACACTGGAACAGCTTCTCCATGATTTGAAGCACACAGCTTTTTAATGAGGAAAACAGATTTGCTTTTGTTCTCAAAATTAATTTCTTAACTTGGGTGATAACAGGAATTTAGGAACAACCTGATGTGGTGTTTTGTTCACGGCGTTCCTGAACCTGTGGAGGCCAGGAATATTAGGGAAAGAAAATAATCACAGTGTCTACACCTACAGCATGGCATCTCATGGTCAGGCAGCTTCTGCAGCCCAGATCTGGGGCTACTGCTGGTCACAGAAGCACAGAGATGGTTGCAAAAAAAAGGCGACCCTCATGAGTGAATGGTCTGGGCAGTAATAAGATGGGACATGTGCTCACTTTGGGAGCGTGTATAATAACGACAGGAACATCCCAGCTAAGTTTTATTCTGCACCAGGCAACATGCTAATTATTCTTGGATGAATTATTTCTCAAACCTCAGCAACTCTATGAGGAAACTGAGCCAAAGAATAGCTAGGTGACTCGGGAAGTTCCGGGAGTGAGTATGGGACAGTCCAGCTGTGCTGTGACCCAGCTCCATGCTCTTGGGCTGGCCACCTCTCCCCTCTGCATCTCGGTCACTTCGCCTGTAAAATGAAGAGTAAACTAGATGATTTCAAAGGCCACTCAACACTTAGAGTTCAGGCTTCTGTGAAATTAAGTCCCTTCCTCTCTGCTAATAAAACCACAGCTTTCAAAATGGAGCCTTTTGTGATACAGATTGCTTAAAAAGCAGTTAGGCCCTTCTCTAATATTAAATAAAAGTTTCGGTGTTGTGGCCAGGAAACTTAAAGGCTCTTTACACGCAGCTATACAAGGGGTTTGTGTTTAAGGGCTACTTGAGGGGGGCAGTTGGTGGGGGAACAGAGTGGGCCACGTGCAGCAGAAGCGAGGTTCTGGTTTCTGGAAAATCCTTGAAGTATCTACTGCTTAAAGTCATCACTTTGACTCTACCAGAAGCCCTGAAAAGCCACCTTGTGACCTTCTGCTGGGAATACTAAATGAGCCCCCAAGGTCTTTAGAAATATGGGATTTACAAATAAGGCCAAATATTTCACCTCTGATTCTGATGAAAGGTTTATGAGCCCCAGAATAGTTCAAGCACGACATGTCTGGGTTGAATATTTGGTGTGCACTTAACACCAACGTGTTTCAGAGGCTTCGTGTTTCACAACCAAACTTTGGCAGAATTGCATTAGTTACCTGATACCCATGGTAGGGGACATTTTCTCACTTCTCGGTGCCATAAATAGTTCAAGCTCCTGTCTGTGGCATAAGCAACTTAATTAGGCACATTAAGCCTCAGAGGTTTGACGGGTGCTGCTGTCCCTTCACCTTGTTACCATAGAAAAGAAGGCTAAGAAGATGATGACATGCAGCAGACCAGGGTCCTGACAGGGAAGCCATTGAGGGAAGTGTGCCAGAAAACGTTGAGGAGGTGATCTGGGGCCAAGATGTGGCTGGTCACCACCAGATTTCAGAGATGAGGCCCTGTCACTCCGACATGCTAACTGAGCCTGGGTCTTGGGCTAGAACATAAAAATAGAGATCCATGAGGACAACGCCAGAAATAAAATCCCCTGAATCTCGAAGAAGATTCAGTTCTATCTGGAGATAAAAGAGCACCACAAGCAAGATTTGTCCTCAAATCCCTTCTTCATTGCATGCATCTGTGTCTTTAGAAAACATACAAATAGGATAAAGTCTACCTTCACTGCTCATCCTAAAAAAGAATGGCCTTGAGGATGTGATGCTGAACGGATCGCAGCTCACAAAGCGCTGTCGCCACACTGGCTGCCTTGCCTAGCTCTCAGAGGAGAGATGGGAACTGGGGTCTCTCACTCCAGAATTACCAGTGCCCACTACTTCCTGTTGCTTTCCTTTGTCATTCAGTTGGTATCTATTAAGCACCTATTATGCATAAGAAACTCTGGGAAACACGGATGAATAAGATGATGAAAACCTCAAGCCTCAAAAAGAATATGAAGCCTATGAGAGCCAAGAGAAAAGGATCCATGCTCTGTGGCATGTGGGGTGGGCTTCTCAGAAGGCTTTGCATTCAAGCTCTTCCTCAGAGAAGGAAGTTGGCCAGCGAGGAGTGTGGGTGTCCCAGGGGCAGATGGGATGATGGGAGTCCATCTTGGGGTGCAGAACGAGGTTGGACCACACAGCATAGTCAGGATGGAGAAGGCCAAGGCAGATGGCACCTGGTGGCAGAGGTTGATTTCCAAAGAGGAGCCCAAGAACCGTGGGAACAGGTATCAAAAACATAGAGAGAAGCCCTTGGAGGCAGGTGTGGTGAGGCAGGCCTGTAATCCCAGCACTCTGGAAGGCTAAGACAGGAGGATTGCAGGTTTGAATCCGGCCTGGAAACTTAGTGAGTCATCGAGACTCTCTCTCAAAATAATGCAAAATAAAAGGGCTAGCTTTTTAACTCAGAGCAAAGGTCCTGGGATAATTCCCCAGCACCCTTGAAGAAAGGGGAGGTGAGAAAAAGGAAGAGGAGGAAAAGGAGAAAAAGAAGAAGAGGAGGAGGAAGGGGAAGAAGAAAAGAAAGAAGAGGGGCAAGGGGAAGGAGGAGGGATGCAAAGAGGAAGGTAGATTTCTAAAAATGAATTTTATTGGTGCATTTTAGGTATACAATATAATGACATTCATCACTGGGAATTTGCACCTTTACATAATCTCTCTTGGTTCTTATTTTTTCCCCTTCCCCTGCCCTCCCTTCAACCCCCCTCCCTATTTACAAAGACTTTGTTTCCATTTTTCCTTTTCTCATATTAATTCCATTCCCTTCTTTCCTTTCCACTACCTC
>NW_004624739.1:3320289-3336219 GCF_000247695.1 Heterocephalus glaber
TTTATTTTATTTTATTTATTTATTTTTTTTGGTACCTGGGATCGAACTCGGGTCCTTGCCCTTGTGCAGAGGGTGCCGGAACCACTGAGCTAAATCCCTGGCCCCTCATTTATTTATTTATAAGAGAAAGCATATATTTAATTTTCTGAGTCTGGTTTATTTCCCTTAGCATGATAGTCTCAAGTTCCATCCATTTTTGTACAAATGATATGATTTCACTCTTCTTTGTAGCTGAATAATATCCTGTTGCATATATAAACAATATTTTCTTTATTCATTCATCTGAGGATGGGCATCTAAGTCTATTTCCAGAGTTAGCTATTGTGAATTGTGCTGTTATAAACATAGATATGTATGTATCACTATAGTATGATGTCTTTAATTTGGGGGAGCAATATACCCAGGAGAGGTATAACTAGGTCAAATAGAACTTTTGTTTTTAGTTTTTGAGGAATCTAGACACTGATTTCCATAGTGGTTGTACTAGTTTGCATTCCCACCAATAATATAGGAACATTCCTTTTACCTAACCAGAATTTATTGTTTTCTGTGTTCTTGATGATGCCATTCTGACTGGGACAAGATGAAATCTCAAAGTTGTTTTGATTTGCATTTTCCTAATAGCTAAAGATGATGAACATTTTTTATATGCTTAGTGGCCATTTGTATTTCTTTTGAGAAGTGTCTATTCAGTTCGTTTGCCCATTTTTTGATTGAGCCTTTTGTTTTTGGAGGGTTAATTTTTTTGAGTTCTTTGTATTTTCTAGATATTAGTCTTCTTTCAGAACAGTAGCTAGGAATAATTTCCTCCCATTCCACAGATTGCCTTTTCATTGTGTTGATTGTTGCTTTGCTGAGCAGAAGCTTTTTAATTTGATGTAATCCCATTCCATGATCCTTGATATCATTTCCTGTGCTATTGGAGTTCTATTCAGGAAGTCTTTGCCTGTGCCTGTGGCTCAAGTGTTTCCTCCATGCTATTTTCCAACAGTTTCAATGTTTCCGTTTTAATATCTAGGTCTTTCATCCATTTTGATCTGATTTTAGAACAGATGAGATAGAGACTTAATTCAGTCTTCTGCAAGTGGATAGTCAATATTCCCAGCAGCATTTGTAGAACAAGTTATCTTTTCTCCAACATAAGTTTTTGGCCTCTGTCAAAAATCAGATGGCTGTAGGTTCATGTGGTTGTTTATTTTTTTTAGTCTTCTATTCTATTGGTCTAAATGTTTGTTTTGGTCGATGTGCCAGTACCATGTTGTTTTTCTTACTGTAGTTTTGTAGTATAACTTGAAATGAGGTGTTGTGATACATCCAGCTTTGCTCTTTTTGCTCAGTGTGGCTTTGGCTATTCTAGGTCTTCTCTGATTTCTTATGTATTTTAAGATTGTTTTTTCTAGTTCTAAGAAGAATGTTTTTGGTATTTTAATAGATATTCCATTAAATCTATAGATTGCTATTGATAACATGGACATTATAACAATATTAATTCTTCCAGTCCAAGAACAAGGGATGTCATTTCATTTTCTAATGTCCTCTTCAATTTCTTTTTTCAGAGTGCTGTAATTTTCAGCATAGGAGTTTTTACCTCCTTGATTAGGTGGATTCTTAGGTATTTCATTTTTTAAGCTATTGTATATGGAATTGTTTACCTGATTTCTTTCTTGGTGAATTTATTATTGGTGTACAGAAATGCTATTAAAAAAAAAAGAAATGCTATTGATTTTTGTATGTTGATTTTGTGTCCCACTCTTCCTTGCTTTTTTTTTTTCCGGGGATCAAACTCGGGACCTTGCACTTGTGAGGCAGGAGGCGGCACCACTGAGCTAAATCCCTAGCCCTCTTCCTTGCTTTTTGATCTTGAACAAGATAACCTAACTCTGTATTTTTCTTATCAGCAAAATAAGGGTATAAAACCAATCTCATGTGTTGGTTGTAAGGATTAATTTAGTGAAAATACGTCACAGCAACATGTTCAACAAAATGTTTGACACAGAAGACATAGATGCTTTTTATTTATTTATTTTTTGGTACCAGGGATCGAACTCGGGACCTTGTGCTTTTGAGGCAGGCACCGGAACCACTGAGCTAAATCCCCAGCCCTATAGATGCTTTTGAAATGAATAAGACCAAACTTCCCGCAGAAAGTTGAAGTGAGAAATATATGTTTGAAGAGTAACAAGATTGTGAAGTTGTTTTATAAGCAGAGTTGGTTCATCTGGTAGAATGCTTTGAATTCAAGGCTGAATCACTTGGGTTTAAAGCATCTGCCAGTAAAGGAGTGTGGGATGGCAGCCTGCATACTGTCCTGACAATTATGGAAGGATTGAGGGGTGAACAGATCCATGAGGGGCTGGGAACCTCAAAGCTTCTTGGAATGTTTAGGCATAAGGAGATAAACCACAAGAAAATGGAGTTACCATCAAAAGAGAAAGAGATAACAATGAGATCAGAGATGAAGGTGAAGTACGGCAGTGATGTGCACAAAGGCTCAGAACTACCACCTTAGGCTAAGCCACCAATTCTTACCTAGACTCCACAAGAACCTCTGAATTAGAAATACTTTCAGTGACAAGTATTAATGGCTTAAATAACTATTAGTGGCTTAAATAACAAAGGTATTTAGTTGATTCTAGGTCAAGAAGTCTGGACAAGGAGGTTCCAGAATTTTTCAAGTGGTTCTGTATCTCTACCACTTTCTCCAGTTTTTCCTCATTAATCACAAAATGACTGCCAGGTATCATTAGTTCAAAGGCAGAAAGCAAGAGCACATGGCAATGGAGGAAAGTCAGCACCAGACATCTCTGGTCTTAATCTGTTCCATTTCCAGAAGTTTCCTGTATACTTATTTTATAGTTCAGAGGTCAGATCTAGGTCACATGGCCATATCTAGGTGCAAAAGAGGTTGGAAAAGTAAAATCTAGACTTCCAGATAGTATATTGAGAGGAGTGAAGAGGCTGGGGGTAACTTAGCCAATCAATAGAGTCTTCCACAGCTTCCCAACTAGTTCCTTGTGACCAGACTTGTCCTCCTAGAGTATTCTTTTAAAAATGTACTCTGACCTTCTTAACACTATTTGTTATTTTATTTGTTGTTTTGTTTTCTCTCCCACTGGGATGTGCATGCTAAGAAGGGGTATCACACCTTCTTGTTCACTCTTTTATGATCCTGTCTTAGTGCCATGTCTGGCACATAAGAAATGCTCAATAAATGTTTCTCTTTTTTTTGGTACCTCTCCATAAATGGGGTCCAACTCTCAATAAATGTCTCTTGAATGAATGAATGAGCACATCATTAAACACTGGCTTTTAGACAATAAGAGGAGAAATAAATGGTGAAAGGGACAGAGAAAATGAGAGGGAGGAAAAAGATCAAAGTAGCATGGTATCTTGCAGATCTAAGGAAGAAAGGGGTTTGGAAGGAGAGGGGAGGATTCAGCAATGTCAGATACCATTAAAAAATCCAAGATAAGAAAGAATTGAAGACACTTGTGCACTTGCATAAGAGGAGACCTGTGGTGACTTAGGTGCATATTCTACCTCTTGCCCAAAGAGCATCAAAATCAAAGAGGGGACATAAGCAAATGGTTTGCTTTCCTTCTTAGCTGCAAGGGACACTACATAGTATCTTTTCCATGTTTCAGTTTTCAAATTGTGAAACAGCAAGTGGAATATCTCAAAACCTCCTCCCTACCTTGACAGGATACCATGAATATCAAATATCAAATATAAAGTAATTTAGGCACCAAGATGATTTTTTAAAAGACTATCTTAATAATAATCCAACAGACAGATGTATAATCGGAAAAGGACCCAAAACAAGCATGTTCATTCATCACCATGGGAATAACCAATCTCTTCCTATCATTCAATAATCTTTACCATGCCCTAAATCTACTCTGCCTAATATAACTTTGATACATAATCATTAGTACTAGTCTAAAAGCCACACAAACTAGTTTTTGGTGAGGAATCTTTGAGAGTAATTGGCCCATAAACTTTTGTCTTTTTCATGTGATGTGATGTGATTCAAGCCATTACTAGTGGGAGCAGAGACAATTCTGAGTCATAGCCTCTGATTCATATTAGAATAAAACTCGGTGACATTTAGGAAAAAGCATCTGAGGGAACTCAGAAACTTCCTGACAGCAGTCCTTCCAGAGTTATTCTCAAAGCACATATTCATGTGACTTGTGTTTCCACTATGTGTTCATGAACTCTAAAATGTTATTCATGTAGCTTTTAGAAATAGGAACAATAAATGCCTTACCTCTAGACCTTCTTTGGACTATGATTTATTTGGACATCATAAAAATTTTTTCTTGGGAATGGTCCTATAGAAAGATAATAGGTAGATCAGAGGTTAGGGAGCCAAAATTTTATCTCTATCACTAACTGTGAGATCTAAGAACTCCAGTAGGTCTCCAGAAAAGTAAAGGTTAACCTACATGTTCTCTTATTTAATTATATTTAATAAATTTTCTTGGAATGCTAAAGAAGGCAACAGAAAAGGACTGTCTGTAGTTTGGATCTTTAATTATATTTAAAAATTAATAAAAGAAGGCTGAGGATATAACTCAGTGGTAGAGTGCTTCTCTAACAAAAGGCCCTGGGTTTGATCCCCAGCATTACAAAAATAAAATAAAATAAGAGCATTAAGGAGACTCAATTACAGCATAAAATAATTTTCTGGAAATAAAACTATGATTTTTTAATTTTAAAATTTAGTAGTCAATCTCTTGAAGAAGATGGTTACTGTGGATGTGTAAATTAAGAGATAGAAAAGAACAGATTAGGGAGAGGAGACATTCTTATAATGGTATGTAATGACCACCAAAGAAGAAAGAAACAGATCTATGCATGCTGAAGTGGAAAGATGAAGTAGAAGATGAAAAAATGCAAGTTGCAAAAAAAGTGTTATAATCACATTTGTAAAGCTTTTCAAAGGATATGCACATATAATGGTGAATATTGCTGACAGGAAATTTTAACCTGTTTACCTCTGGGTAGGTAGAACTGAGAAGGAAGTCAAAATAGAAATTTGGTTTTTTCCTTATATATGTTTGTCTTTTGTACAGTTTTGATTTTCTTCTAAGAACATATATTACTTTTACAATTAAAAATCAGTTAATAAAAAATATATCTACTGCAGGGCTGGGGATTTAGCTCAGTGGCACCACGCCTGCCTCGCAAGAGCAAGGTCATGAGTTTGGTCCCCTGTACCAAAAAAAAAAATATATATATATATATACACACCATGTAATTCAGCTATACCACTCCTGGGTGTATAATTGAAGGAGGAAATGTAGTCAGTATTCAAATAGATATCTGTACACCCATGTTTATTGTAGTGCTATTCACAATAAGCAAAATATGGAATCAGGCTAGGTTCTTCTCAACAGATAAATGGATTTTTTTAATGGTCTATACACCCAATGGAGTATTTTGCCATAAAGAAAAGTAAGACCATGTCATTTACAGAAAAAAGGAGGTTATCATATTAAGCAAAATAAACCAGACCAGGAAAGACTAGTATGGCATATTTTTATTGTATGTAGAAACTAGAAGGAGGGGCAAGAGGAGGAGAAGAAAGAGCAGAAGGAGGAGGAGGAGGAAGAGGAGGAGGAGGAGAAAACAAATTACCTGAAAATAGAAGACAATTAGGGAAACACAAGGGGAAGAGGAAAAGAGAGAAAAGGGAGGATGAGAGAAGGTAGCAGAGAGGGTGGATAGGTCAAAGCATGTTATGTGCACATGTGCATGTATGGAAATATTATAGTGAAAGCCAATAATTTATACAATTAATTAGATTTTTTTGCAGTGCTGGGGACCAAACCCAAGGCCTCAAGCATTCTAAACAAGTTTTCTTTTGAGTCATATCCCTAACCCTCAGTTAATTTTTCAACATGTAATACATATACATGTGCTAAAATATGTGAATACACATACAGAAAATTGTTTACATTAAAAATATCTAATGGACCGGACTTGGTGGGGCACGCCTGCAATCCCAAGACTCAGGAGGCTGAGGCTGGAGGATCACCATGATTTTGAGACCAGCCTAGGCTACACAGTTAGTTCAATGCCAGCCTGAACTACACAGCGAGACCCTGTCTCAAAAAAAAAAAAATCTAATGGGAACTGGAGATGTAGGTCGGTGGTAAAGTGGTTTTCCTAGTCATTCATGGGCCCTGAGTTCAATCCTCCCCAGCACACACACACAAAAAAATCAGATGGTATGAAACATTAAAATACTAACTACAAAAATATCATATTACTACATGGCATCTTTGTTCAATAATTTGCATTTAACTGCCAAACAACTTTACCTTAGCATTTTGGGATACTTTTTGCACCTTCTGTAAGTAATTACTCAACACTAATTATTTCTTTCCCAGATAATGTGTGGCTCCATTGGGAAGCCTGAGTGCAGGGTACAGACCACACTGGATACAATCCCTATCTTCTGAAATCTCCAATATTCTGCAAAGCATTTGAGAAACATTTAAACTGTAATATCTAAAAATGAGAAAATCAATTTAATGTGCTATGTGTAAAGTAGAGCATTTTGAAAATCTATTGCTGAGCAGTTTCATCAAGTCTATTGATGTAAATCAAATCTTTGAGTAATAAGGATAACTACAATATCTTCCTGGGTCTCTTATAAGCTCATTTTAATTAAAAGGTAAGCATCTGTTAATGTGGCAATGTTACCCACATATTTAAGAATTTAATTTCTTAGTGTCTTGCTATTATAAACGATTTGCCACAGCTCTCTTTTACAAGTCTGTTAGATTGTACAAATCTTGCTCATGCCTCTCTCCAATGGGACACTAATCTTCTGTGATGAGAGGTAAATGTCATTAATACTAGAAAAAAATCTTCTGAGCACAGAAATGGAAGAATTCTATAATGGCATATTAAGCATGACACTCAGAATAGAGATAAATCTTTAGAATATTAGGTTCTGTCATTTAATTGGTTTCTAGGAGTCTTTTCATGACATCGCAAAGACAGAGCAAGTGTATAAACTTCCTTTTTTCTCTTCACTATGCACCTGCTTTGTGTATAGCGAAGAGAATGATCAAATCAAATCTAATATCTTCTCTTATTTGCTATTATTACATGCCTACAGAAATCACCTGACCACTCAAAAGCCTTTCTGAGGGCTGGGGATTTAGCTCAGTGGCACCATGCCTGCCTCGCAAGTGCAAGGTCCTGGGTTTGATCCCCAGTACAAAACAAAACTTTCTGAATGAAAACTGCTCCCCAAAATAAGGACCAGGGTGGCTGTGATAATCAATGATTTCAAGGGCAGGCTTGCTGGGTTGGTATCATAGAACCTGGGTTTAAATTCCAAGTTTTTTATTTTCTGCTACTGGGAGATTTATTTTATTTTATTTATTTATTTATTTATTTATTTATTTATTTATTTGCTATCAAGGATCAAACTCGTGTCCTTGTGCTTGCGCAGCAGGCGGTGAAACCACTGAGCTAAATCCCTGGCCCTGGGAAATTTTTTTAAAACCAGAGATTTTTCTGAGTATCATTTTCCTTGTTTGCCAAAGAGAAATGATGATTCTTCTCTCCCATCAAAAGCATTGAATAATTATTTATTGATTATACATCAAGTTAGAAGGAGTAAATGAAACCATACTTGCAAACATCCAGTAGGGTACACAAACTTGGGTGCTGGTGCCATTGCTGACAACAGAGTAAACAGACTATAGTGATTAGAGTTTCCAATTCTAGCACCAAGTTGCCTGACTTGAAATTCTAGCTCCATACCTAACTTAAACTTCCTCCACCATTGAAGTGGAAATAATGTTTCTTATTTCATAAAATGTGGGGAGGATTAAATGAAATAGTGCAGGTAACTATTTAGTGCAGTATCTGCTGTGTGGTAAAGTAGTCAATAAATGCTAATTTTAATAACTAAATTACATCAGCTTTAAAGAGAGATATTGAGAATGACTCAAATCCCAGCACAGATTAGACCTTCCCTTATGAAATCTGGTATCACTGTCCCGATATAATCACCCCGAGAACCCCTCTGGTTCCTGTTGTTATATATATTTAACAGAAACACAAAATTAAAATCGGCCATGATTGTCCAAAAACCCTCAACTCCCTACATGGTATAGGAGACACTCTATTCTAACCCTTTACAAAGATAGTCAAATCTACTGCAGAGAGAAATATTCAAATGCTGAGCCTTGGCCTGCTCTGAGTAATATCCTGCCTTCACTCAACCTCTAGAGAAAGTACTTTTTTAGAACAGTGACAGAAAATATAGTGCAAATTGGCTGCAATTTAAAAAAATGTTTAAGAGTAATGGATTATTTTAGTTTCTTATAGAAATTCAAAAAATCATAAAATAATTCCCAGAAAAAAATGCATATGCTGGGCCGGAGCTTTAGCTCAGTGGTTCTGCTACCTGCCTCAAAAGAGCCAGGACCCGAGTTCGATCCCCAGTACCAAAAAAAGAAAAAAAAATGCATATGCCATGCTGAAGACATAGATTGGGGTAGAGCATGTGCTTAGCATGCTCAAGACCCTGGGTTTGATCTTCAGGACTGAAAAAAAAAAAGGTATATTCTCTTATGTACAAACAATTTCACATATAATTTCAGAAAATTCAGATGCACCCTGAAGCCCATATATAATTAACCTCAGTTTAAAATATAGCTATGCATGTGCTAAAATAAACATGTTAATAGAAAGAAAAAATGTTTAAATCTAGAAAGGAACATGCCAAAATAATAATACAGTATTGGGTATTTACTTTCTTTTTACCAGTTTTCATTACTTCCTTTAATGAGGTTGGATTATTTTATGTTGTTTTTTAAAATTTAAAGATACAAATATTCACACAACAGAACAGATTTGATTTGTAACCTAAATTGGAACTACATTCAAAAGTAAAAATTCCTATTTGATATTTGAAAAGACATAGCCAAGTTTGTTGATATGGTCAGGGTGAGATTCAAGATAAGATTCTAGGAGGAGGGGCTGGGGATTTAGCTCAGTGGTTTCGCTGCCTGCTACACAAGCGGAAGGAACCAAGTTTGATCCTCGGTACTGAGAGAAAAAAAAAAAGATTCTAGGAGGGCTCGGGGATTTTGCTCAGTAGCACTGTGCCGACATGGCAAATGCAAGGTCCTGAGTTTAATCCCTGACACTGGGGGAGAAAAAGATTCTATGAAGAAGGAAAAGCTCAACACTTACTTTTACTCAGCAGGAGAAAGATTCTGGAAGAGGGGCATCTGGGATGGAAGGATGCCCTAGGGATGGAAGGCTCTGGTAATCTGTATCCATGGAGAGAGTAATCATGTCAATGGAGCCTGATCTTCACATTATTAACCCCAGTTCCAAGACAGTCAGCTCTGGCATAGTCTGACTAGAAGGAGAAAGACACAGCACTCCATCCTGTCCAGGACTGGTCTCAGCTGGACTGAGTCAGAACCAGTCAGAAAGACAAGGGGAAGGTCAGGCTGGCTTTTGAGCACAAAGCAAATCAGAATGCACATTCATCATGGTGCTCACTTCCTGTGATAGTGCCAGAGAGATGGGGACCAGTCCAGTAAAAGGTCACTCTGTAAATCAGCTTCTAGAGTGAAGGACAGGCTGAAAAGTTTGAGTAAACCAATTTGTCCGGAGCTTTTTAACAAAGTTCTTTTCCCAATGACATTCAGGATATCTCACTGATCATTGTTCTTTTGTGTGTGTGTGTGTGGTACTGGGGATCGAACTTGGGACCTTGCACTTGTGAGGCAGGTGCCGGAACCACTGAGCTAAATCCCCAGCCCTGATCATTGTTCTTTATTGTAGTCCTCCTAGATAATAATAGAATGCATGGCAGTTCTCAATCTTCCCCAGTAAGTGTTCCCACTGGTAGAGGATAAGCTTTGATTCATGAAGATCTGAGGAAGTTGCTCAAAAACAACTCAGCTAAGCCATGAAATTTCTTTGCAGTTCTTGTATTCTTGTACATGGCTCTTAAAATCTTGTGAATTTGACCTTCTGGCCAATAGCAAATCTATTTGTCCATTCAAAATCATCATTCCTAAACTTTCTAACAAAATGAATGCTAAAAACATTTCTATTTGAGAAGTGCACTGTTAGACATTAATATTATTCTTTCTCCATTTTACAAATGAGGGCTATTTAGTGGAAGGGCTGAGTCTGAGTACACATCTCATCCCAAATTGATAGCATTCTTTTTATGATTACATGTGGCACATCAGAAGGCAAATGAATGGGGAAAGTAAAGAAGTTCTTGATGAAAAATTTCTAGTCAGAAAATGGGATAATGGATGAGGTATTTGTTGAAAGCTTTCAGGGGACTAAATAATATAGTAATCAGTCAAGTACATGACAGTTTCAAAACCCTCAGCACCTCAATTTCCCTTTATGCAAAATGGAGCCATGAATATCTACCTCACATAGCTATATTAGGGTTAAATGGGGGCCTGGCCTCCCAGGTCTTCCTTTGAAATCTGAGCAAAAGCTTCCCTGATCCCACAACTCTTGCATTCTCTCTGCTAATAAAACCAGCATCATGTGGTCAAGGTATGCCACCAGTTTGGGCAGTGGCCAGACCCCCTTAGACCATGGTTGCAATGACTTCTAAGTGCCTGGAAGGTGGACCACAATGAAATGAATCCCAGGGAACCTATTCCCTCGGCCCTTTGCAAATAGGGGTCACAGGGCTTTTTTCTCAAATAAAAAGCTGATCCTTTACTGGTCATTCAAGAGATGCAGATGAAAACAACACTGAGATTCCACCTCACCCCACAAAGAATGGCTGCTATCAAGAAATCAACCAATAACAAGTGCTGGCAGGGGTGTGGAGAGAAAGGAACCCTTCTCCATTGTTGGTGGGAATGTAGATTGGTGCAACCACTGTGGAAATCAGTATGGCGATACCTCAAAGAACTAGGACTACAGGTCCCATTTGACCCAGTTATTCCCCTACTGGGAATCTTCCCCAAAGAATTAAAAGAATCATACCACAGCAATATATGTGCACCTATGTTTATAGCGGCAAAATTTGTAGTAGCTAAAGCTTGGAAACAGCCCAAATGCCCATCGACTGGAAACTGAATAAAGAAGATGTGGGGTTTTTTAATAAAATGAAGTACTACTCAGCCATAAAGAATGAGAAACTAGAGACATTTATAGCTAAATGGATGCATATTGAGGCCATACTCTTAAGTGAAATAAATAGGACACACATGTGTAAATACTGAATAGTTTCTCTAGTGTGAGAAATTGAAAGTATAAATAAGGATGAAAATGATTAAAATGAATAATTGATAATTTGAAATAAGAAAAGGTCCAAGGGTTTGGGGATGGTGGAAGGGAAAGGGAAGAAGGGAAAGAAAAAAATTATGAGAAAAATAAAAAGGAATCAAACTCTGTGTAGATAGGGAAGGGTGGAGGGGGTGAAGGGTGCACAGGTAATGGGAGAAAAAATAAAAACTAAGATGCATCATGTTCTGGTACAAGCACCCAATGATAAATGTAAATGTATTTTATACCTAAAATGTACCAATAAATATACATATTTTAAAAAAATTTTTTTTTTAAAAAAAAGCTAATGCTTTTATACCCTTGAGCCTTCCATGGGTTGGGTCTTGCTGATTCCTGAGATGCCCTCAAGACATTTTTCTTCTTATTCCTGTTCCTTTTTAATTTGCAATAATCTCTTCATCACCTATAGCTCTTTTGGCCCAAACTTTACACATGTTCTTTGTAGGCCAAAACCTAAGTTTTTCAAATTTTTCTCCTCTGCTTTTTGTTTCCAATTCATACTATAACTCTTGCACTATAAAAGCAGCCAGCCACAGCCTGAATCTTAGGCTGCTTTGAAATTTCATCTGCCAAATCAATTAGTCCACCTCCCTTGATCCCAATCTTTCACAAAGTCTCAGGATATAGCCAAAATGTAGACAAATTTCCTGCATAACACACATAGCCTCTAGTCCAGCTGCCAATAGAGTTCTTGTTCCAAACTGAAACCTCCTGAACCTGGCTTTTACTCTCTGCATTCCTTTCAGCATTCTGGTCTTCTGAGCTTCAACCAGAATCACTCATCAGGCTCTGCTTACACCATTCTAGGGCTTTTTCTAGCCTACATACTCAATCCTTTCCAAACTCCTCCCATAAGCCAGTACCAAAGGCTTCTAAACCACATAGTCAGGTTTTGTCAAGGAATGACCCCACTTCTCCAGTACCAATTTTCTATATCAGGCAGGTATTCTGCTGCTGGAACCCAAGACCTGACACCCACAACTTAAAGGAGGAGAAGTTTCTGGGATTCGCCCTATGGTCAGCTGGCTCTGAAATACACATGACAAAAGGGTGTTATATAGCATAGATGCTTTATTTATCATGACTGGAAAGCAGATAGGGAGAACAGTGCCAGTGAAAATGGAGGATGGAGCAAGGGGCTAGACATAGACCTCCACTGTACGCTCAGAAGTATGCTCTGCTAATACCCCGGATGAATCCCAAAGCAAATTGTGTTGACACTCCACCCTAAATGCAATGCTGTCCTCCATTCATCATGCCTCAGACACCCCAAGCAAATCTACAGTAGTAGCAACAGAAGACTATAGATATCCAGAACTCTAAGAGTGAACATATTCTCTCCAATCAAAGTATCTAAAGCTAGTAACATAAACTTCTGGTGCTTTATTTCTATCTGTGTCCTCATGTTGTTTGGCCCCAGGCAGTGTTATGGTTATAACACATGTGTGGTTGAACAGAATAAATAACATCCAAATTCTCTGATCAGAGGACTGTAAAGGTAAGCTTTGGGGTATCAAAAGATTTTAGAGGAACCGTGGGAAGAAAAGTACTTGGGGAACCAGTCTCATGAAGCTGTTTAAAACTCCCAGATATAAATAGATCCGACCCTAAACAACACAGAAAGCATTTTAAGAACTGAACTAAGTGGGTAGGCCACAGTCCAGGCCTTGACTGCCCACCAGGGAACACAGATGCAGGACAGATCCAAATGGCATTATAAAGCTTTTAAAGATAGAACTGGGGCCCAAACATAACTGATTTGTCTGGCTGTTAATACAAAAATATATACATTCTTCAAAAGAGTTAAATGAGATCCAGAATCCTATAATATTCAAGCTATCCAGCATACAAGTCAAAATTACTGGGCCAGGGATTTAGCTCAGTGAAAGGATAATCAGCCAAAAAGAACTCAGAATTGATGGAATAAATATATATGGAGTTAAGAAGTACGAACAGGGCTTTCTTCTGTCCCAAAGCAGCCTGCCTAAATGACACTGTGCCTGAAAGGGAAGCATCATGACTCTCCCATCAGACACAGCATGCAATATCCAGTCCAACTTTTCTCAAAAAATTAAAAAGAAATCCCTGGAAACAGGGAAAGCTGCTCACTGAAGTAGCCAGGAGGTAGAAGTAGTCCAAATGTCCATCAACACATAGGGAAAGAAGATGTGTTATAGGCATACTCTGAAATACAGTAGTTCAGCCTTTAAAAAGAAGGAAACTCTGTCATATAGTGTGGCATGGAAAAACGTTGAAGACATCATGCTGAAGCAAATAAGCCAGGCACAAAATGACAAATACTGTACGATTCCACTTATGTAAGATCTCTAAAAAAAGGAATCATAGAAAAAGGAAGTCTAATGGTGGTTTCCAGAGGGTAAAGGATTTGGGAAGTTGTTCAATGAGTACAGAGTTTCAGTTTTGGAAGATGAAATATTCTGGAGATGTGTTACACACCACTGCATAGTTAACACTACCGAACTGTTCATGTAAAAAATGGTGAAGATGGTAAATCTTATATTGTGTGGTTTTTTATTACCACTTTTAAAAACACACACACATAAGTCAGAAAACAAATTTCCAGGCCCCTCCCCTGATCTGAAGGAGATTCTTGGCAATAAGCCTGGAATCTGCATTTTAACAAAAGCTCCTTCAGTGGCTTCAAAACACTCTCAAATTTGAGATGCCCTGCTCTGGAAATACTTCCAAATACCTGGGCATGGACCAGGGATTTAGCTCAGAGATTCCATCACCTGCCTTGCAAATGCAAGGTCCTGAGTTTGATCCCCGGTACCAAAAACAAAAAACAAAAAACCAAGTACCTGGATGAACCTCTGCCTGGAACATGCCATGCACAAGAATCTAGCTGAAGTTCACAGAGAACATTCGCTTTGAATTTGAAATGGAACATACACTCCTTTCAGTTGCAGACTCCTGGGTCTAGCCAAGCCAATTACTCAATAGCCTATGGGAGCTGAGACAGCCCACCCAGGTAAATTTTAAGACTTGCCGTAAAGGATTAAGACAGGGATGAGAGAACCAGAATTTAACTCTACTGTGAATGTACTGTTTTCTTTCCTTTCTCAGCTTTCAACTCACTAACTTACCCTTGCCTAGCCTCAGTTTCCTCCACTATGAACATATAGGCTTTAGTCCTTTCCAGCCACTGTATCTGGAAATTCATGATCCACCTCAGCTGTGACCTCAGACAAACTCTAGAAAGTACTGCATCTAAATGGCCTTTAAACGACCTTTCAAGTCCAGGCCAGTCTTTGGTCCAGGTACAGCCTAAACATGACACAGGGTAAGGAAGGGGCAAGGTAGTCAGGGAAGATGAAACTAGTGCTGCTATCTAGTGTTTGAATCTTCTCTAAAGTTCTAATGTCTCTGAGAGGTCGTTTAATGGTAGGTCAATACTTTCCGAGTGAGAAAGAAATTCAGTGTTAACAACCAACCTGAAATGGAATGGAAAAGCGACAATCAGAGTACTGTAAATGTTGTTTTAGCAAACTTTCATTTTAGGCGTGTGTGTGTGTGTGTGTGTGTGTGTGTATTTACACTGAGTCATGTGAAAGATTCAAGAGCAGATTTATTGTGAGAAGAGTTATGTTATTATAGGAAACATTTATGTTTGAAAAATGCTCATGTATGAGTCTATTGAAGGGAAAGAGTAAGAAAAGGTCCCTTGCTTGGCCAGAAATAGCCCTGAGAGAAGGTGAAGAGCAGATCGGGCTTGGAAGTGTTCCCTGGTCTAAATTCCCAGTGACCCACTGAAAATCATCTTGGACTCCTTGTGAAAAGGAAGGCTTTTCACATCTAGAAAATGACCCTGGCCTCTTCTCTGAGTTCCTGAGCACTGGCCTAGGCTTGTGGCTTAGCAGAACCACCCAGGACTTCTAAAGTCTTGGCAACAGACACTGTGTCTCATGGAGCCATGATATTTCTGATTCAAAATGATCCAAACAGGATTTAAGGGACTCAATTTGCAATTCTCATTCCAAGTAGATTTTAGGCATCCATCTCAGCGGGGAAGATAATCCCTGCTGATAGTCTGCATTTCAAAGCTTCCTACCTTATCTCCAGGTAAGGGAGTTGTGAGGAGGATGTGTGCTACTAATTACTCAGTCTTTGGGGAAGCCAGGAAGTCTGAGGCATTGCTATCAGTTTTACATTCATTTATTACACAGGACCTAGGCAGCTATTCTTCCTCCAAAAAGGCCCTGGGGTTTAGGAGGTTAATTTTCACACACAGCTAATAAATGGTAAAAGGGGATTTAAACTCAGGCTTGTCTGGCTTCAAAGTCTAAACTTTTCCCACTATTTTAGGGTGCCTTTTTATTGGTGAGGAAGCAACCCTCCCTTCTTATGAATCTGGATCTACTTTGCTTTGAGCTGTTTTAAGGTATTATTATCACTGATTGTTTAAGTACTCTGTCTGCTCTCCCAGTAGAAGACCTGAAATTACCCTGGGGAATAATAGCAAAAACCAGTGATTCCACAGACTTTTCTTTTTTTTTTTTTCCCATTAAGTTTATTGGTACATTTTTGGTATAAAATACAGTTACATTCATCATTGGGATCTTGTACCTTTACATGAGTATCTTGGTTCTTATT
>NW_004624739.1:3338784-3382853 GCF_000247695.1 Heterocephalus glaber
GGAGGTGGGGAGCTTCCTTCCAGGTGCTGGGACCGGCTGAGGTTCTCTCCACAGACTTTTTAATACAGTAGGATCCTAGGGTGAGTGTTGTTTTAATGGGAACTGAAAATCATATAGAATGATTGTTCCTTTGATCTATTTCGTTGAAGAAATGATAGGAAAATTAAATATATCGAGAGCATGGAGATTATTGCTTGACATGAAGAGTGGAATTCCAAAACTAGATTTCCAATATGTACAGTATTTGACCAAAATAGTTTATATATAAGAATATATTTCCAGAATTATAACAGCAATTCTTAGAGTATGATTCAAAATACTCAATCCCTGTCGATAAAGCATTTCCATGACCCTCCAAGTATAGAAAATTAAGTCAGTTTACATCAACCTTTCATAAATGTACTAGTGCATATAAAATATTTGCAATAAGAAGTAGCTGTTTTAAGATCTAACTCTTGGAAAACCACTTAGCACTCCTACATTTTAATTTGGCTTATTTTTACCTCCTGAGATGAGACATTTATCTCTAAAATAAGCCAAACCAAAGAAACCTGAGTTTTCACCTTTTGCAAAATCAGCGTGTACACTGATTACTGTACTAAGTAACTGATGAATAAAATTTTAGAAATCTTTTATCCATACCTGGTCCATGCAATATTGTCAGGTCTCTATACCATCCATTATGTATTTCATGGCTCAGTGTGGTAGGAAATGAGACATGGCCTGAAGAATGGTATTAAAGGCAGAGGGCCCACTGCAAGCAAAAATGAGGCTATTTCAGGTACCCCTTCTCCCAAGAATGTATTGTTTTGTCCTGAAATTGGAATAATTGACTTTGAAGGATGGAAGGAATAAGGAGTTGCTCTAAGCCATGTACATTAGTCAATAACCAAGGCAACTTCCTTTAAGCAACGAGACTGTCCATCAACAGGCAGCATTCCACAAAGCATTCAAACATTCTATGTCAAGGCAATTTCTGAGGCACAATTTGTCTAAAAATTACACTGTGGGAAAAGGGCCAAACTTACTCTATGACTGTCACAGGAACTTAACTCCACAAGTAAGGAGAAAAATTAAGAGGTCTACAGTTGATCCACTGGAGATAGCAATCTATCTCAAAATTATCACTGATATAAAGTATCATTCATCACTAGATGACCCTATAGGACACATCCAAAAATATACTACGGAGGCTGGGAGTGTAGCTCAGTGGTAGAACATGTGCATGTATAAGGTCTTGGGTTCAGTCCCCAGCAACAATAAGCACATGTGTGTCTGTGTCTATGTCTATGTGATATACTTAAAAAGCATGTGGTTAAATTCACAATATTGTGTGTGTGTGTTTGTGTGTGTGTCCACATGCATGCATGTGCCAGGCACCAAACCCAGGACTTCACATATGATAGGCAGGCATTCTACTACTGAACTACACCCATAGCCCTACAACAATTACTTCTTAGTCAAAGTCTCCAGTATCCACAGAGCTATATTTATCTCTTGGAAGTCCTCTAATCACCCTTAAAAATTTTTGTGATGGGCTGGGGATTTAGCCCAGTGGTTTCACCACCTGCTGTGCAAGCACAAGGACCCGAGTTCGATCCTCAGTACCCCCCCCCAAAAAAAAAAAAAATTTGTGAAACTCATCCTGATAAGGCAGAGACTAATTTGAAGAGTGTTCTGGGGTAATATTGGGAGAGTAGCTATAGAAAAGGGACCTGAATCTCAGTTCACTATAGTAAGGTTTGAAGACATGCAAACTGTTATAGTTTTTGGGTTTAGGTGTCCCCCAAAAGCCTCATGGGATCAAAGGGCTTCTTCAGCGGTGGCTGAACCTGGAGTGTGTGATGCTGGGATTAAGGGTGTGTGACTACTCAGACTTAATCCACTGATTGTTTTGGCACCGCCCTAATCCCAGTATCCTGGATACAATATAAGAGACAGAAAGAGGCTTATCTTGTCCCTTGCTTGTTGCTTTTGCTGTCTTCTGCTTGCCATGTGCCACTCTGCCTTGGAGCCAGCCAATTATGGACTGAAACCTCTACAAACTGTGAGCTAAATAAACCTTTCCCCCTTTAACTTTGGGTATTGGGTATTTTGTCTCAGCAATGAGAGAAAAGTAACTAAGATATAACTTTTAGAAAGTAAAAGTCTGGAGTGGAGTGTGTATGGCATATTTTCCCAGGAAAACAGCTCAAGCCACACAAAAACCCAGAACTCACCTTTGTGGCTTCTCAGAACTTGTGCAAACTTCTTATTTTATCCTCAAACCAGAGACCATCTTCTTTTTCTTTTTTTGGTACCGGGGATCAAACTCGGGAACTTGCGCTTGCGAGGCAGGTGGCAGAACCACTGAGCTAAATCCCTGGCCCCAAAGAGACGATCTTATAACATACAAATGTTGAATGTTCTACTAAATGACCACCCTCTGAGAAAGCTGGATTTTCACAGGCACATTATGAAAATGGATTCTTATCTTACCCCAAACAGAAAAGCCAACTCAAAATAGATAAAAAATCTAAATGTAAGATCTGAAATCATAAAACTTCTGCAAGAGAATGAGGGGGGAGGGTAAAGCTCCTTGACACTGGCCTTGGCCTTGATATATATCATACAAAAGGCTCAAGCTATGAAAGTAAAAATAAATGAATGAGACATTTCAAACCGAAAAGCTTCAAAAAGTCAACCTATAGATCAGTAAAAACTATCTGCAAACCACATATCTAATAAGTGGTTAATATCCAAAATTTATGGACTCACAACTAAATCACAACCTGATTTAAAAATGGGCAAAGGACCTAAACCAGACATCACTCCAAAGACATAAAAATGGGGCCGGGGATTTAGCTCAGTGGTTTCACTGCCTGCTGCACAAGTGCAAGGACCTGAATTTGATCCCCAGCACCAAAAAAAAAAAAAAGACAAAAAAATGGCCAATAAGTATACAAAAAGGTGTTCAACATCACTAATCATCAGAGAAATGCAAATTGAAAGCACTAGGGGATATCATCACCTCATACCTTTAAGGATGGCTATTATCAAAAACACAAGAGAGGGCCAGGGATTTAGCTCAGTGGTTTTGCCGCCTGCTGTTCAAGCTCAAGGGCCGGAGTTTGATCCCCGGTACCAAAAAAAAAACCAAAAAAAACAAGAGATAGCAAAGGTTAGGAAGGGTATGAAGAAAAGCGAACCCTAGGGCTGGGGATTTAGCTCAGTGGCACCATGCCTGCCTGCCTGCCTGCCTGCCTGCCGCATAAGCCCAAGGTTATGAGTTCGATCCCCGGTACCAAAAAGAGAGACAGAGAGAGAGAGAACCCTAGTGCACTGTTAGTGGGAATGTAGATTGGTACAGTCATATGGAAAATAGTAGATAGGTTCCTTAAAATATTAAAAATAGAACTATCAATAGACCCAGCAATCCCTCTTCTGGATAAACTCAAAGATGATAAAATCATCACCTCATAAAAACATCTGCACCCTATGTTCATTCCAGCAATGTTCTTCATAGCCAAGATATGGAAACAACCTAAGTAAGTATCCATCAATGAATAAATGGATAACCTGATTGGGGAAATACAGTGAAACCAGTTGAGGAACCTTTGTCGCATCTTACTTTGTCACATTCTATTGTGGATAAAATGAGAGTTTATTGGGCCAGGGATTTAGCTCAGTGGTTCCGCCGCCTGCTTTGCAAGTGCAAGGACCTGAGTTCAATCCCCAGTACCAAAAAAAGAGAGAGAATTTATTAAAAGAGTATCTTAACTGTGCTACAGTCTTCAGTTTAGTCCAGGGTTTGATCAGTACATCCCTTAAATCACCTCTGAGTAATTGGGAAGTTTGTGCCCTTTGCACCATGAGTTCAAATCGTAGTGTGAGTCTCCATGGGCCCAAGCAGTGTTTGTTGTTTCCACCATGTACTCTTATTACTTCAGTGGTTGCCTAAGATTTTCAGTCACCTCCACCCCTTGCTCTGGATAGTTGTGCTAGGGAATACAACACATAGTAATATCTCTGGCTATGACATCAGGGGATAAGACATCCTTACCAAGATGTCTCTGGTACTTCAAGAATTACTTTATATCCACTGAGCTAAGTCTACTTCTTAAAAATAAAATAAAATAACCATATTTTCCTGCAGGAAAAAAAAAGCTCTTTTGTAGAAATGTCATCCTAGTTTAGATGCCAACTTACTCAGACAGAGCTAAGAGCATTTGCCTTGGAATTCTAGACATTCTCTTTGGAGGAACAGAACTATTTTTACACATATTTCTTTCATAGTCACCCCCTTCCAAAGGCTATCTCTGATCTTAAACAATCCTAATTCCCAAAGGCACCTGGCCAGTTCTGGTCCTAGATAAGGATTGGTGGGGCTCTCCAAATATTTTTGCCCCTAAGGCCCACTTAAGTCAATATGCAAGCTTATCTTCTGGAGTCTGCAACCTGAGATTGTAACTCCTCCTTTGCTCTTCCTTCCTGGCAGTTTACTGGGATAATATGTAGGTGAAAGTATGCCTGATGGCCCTGTCTTTTTTTCAACGCTTGCCTTTCACTAACTTCAATATTGCTGATCCAAGAGATGTTCAATTGGAATATCCACTTCTAGTGAAGTTCCTAGAGTGGTCATTGAGACATACAGCTTTGGCCTTTGGATCTGGACATATTAACATGGCCTAAATGAAATATGAAGGGCATATAAGGTCACCTGGCTTTGCTATCAAAATAAAATGAGATCAAAAGTGGCAGATTTCCAGTGTAAGAACCTGTGTCTTCTCTAACTTCATAGTAGCTTTAGAAGGTTCATTGCAAAGAAAGCTGAAAGACCCATAAAGTGAAGCAGTTTGGCTAAAGGATCAAGCTACTAAAGATTGGTACAGCCAAATGGAAAACAAGGAATTTAAAAATAGAACTCCTATACGAGGAGAGCAAGGTCCTTGCTGGTTTTGGAATGTCACAGTGCCCTCAGTTATGCAGTATTTCCAAACATATAAAATCTGTGTTAATCAGGGATAATCTGAATGAATCATGAATACTTAAGAGACCCAGATCCTTTCCCTATTAATCCCAATCTCAGTTCAATTACAATCAGTAGCATTTACGGAAAATTCCCAGGTGGTAGCCCATGCTCTTCTTCCCCTTCCCAGTAGTTCCCAATTTTCACTGGGGGAGCTTGGAAAACCAGAGAACACTGATTCCGACTCAGATTCAACTGACTGACATAGGACATGGTCTGCTGTAGTCTCCCCAGACGATTCCAATGTGCAGCAACATTGAACCTTCCATAGCTAAATCTACCACAAACATCAGAGCTGCCCTAGTTCTATGGCAAATCCAAGAGCCAGACTTTATATAAGTAATCTCTCCTCCCCCTCACCCCAGAGAAAGTAAGACTTAAATTAAATCATACTATCAGTCCAAGGGGTTAAATGATGATAGGATTAGGGGTAAAGGATTAGAGAAAGAACAAAGAAGAGAGAAGAGTATTAAAGTACTTTATGCTTATTGCCTCATTTGATCATAATCATCACTCCAGGATAAGAAAACTGAAGCCCTAAGAGATTAAACAGCCGGGGATTTAGCTCAGTGGTTTCGCTGCCTGCTGCACAAGTGCAAGGACCCAAGTTCGATCCCCTGTACAAAAAAAAAAAAAAGAGATTAAACAACTTGCTGGATTGCTCAGCCAATAAATAGCACAAGAACTTGAACTAATCTCTCCCTGAAAAACCTAGATTCCTTCCAAGCTACCTCCACATCCTAAGGCTCCCACTGCATATGCATCACCCCCTGTCTTCATTATCAACCGGATATGAATCTGGGTGCCAAGGGTGTCCTCACACCCACATTGAGTACAATCTTTGTGCAACATGACTTTTGCTCTTATGTGTCCTACTTCACCTTAAATACTATGTCACTTAATTCTACTCCATGGGACAGAAAATCCAAAATGAGAATGGCACCATTCAGATAGACATTTCTTTCTTCTTGTGAAAGTCCAGAAGTAGATGGTTCAGGGGGATTCCACACCAACTACGTATTTTCCTTCTGTCTTGTCCTGCTTTGCTCTGTACATGGCTTCTTCTTACGATCCAGGATAGGCCCTTGGGTTCCATCCATTCTGTCAAATTTCAGCTAGAACCAAAAGAGTGAACAAAGGCATGCTCCCCATCTTTAAGGACACTTCCTGTGAGCTGCACTCACTAGTCCTGCTCACACTCCACTGGCCAGACCTTAGTCACATGGCCACAACTAGCTGACGAGGGATTGAAGATTTTATTCCTGTCAGCCATTTGCCAAGCTAAAGGGAGGGGGTTTTCCACTAAAGAGGAAGGGTAGGACAGGACACAGACATGCTTTCCTGCCTGATTCTCCAGGTTCCCCCTTGAGGACTGCAGCCCTACTATGAACATCATCACCCAACAAGTCTGGGAGCTGTAACTAGCCTGACCTCTTTCCTCTGGTTTCCCTTGAAGTCCCACAGCTCTCGCCTTTCTCCTCAGACTTTCAGGTAAGAATGTACCTTCAACTTCTGTGTCTTTTGCTACTGGATGCCACCTTCCAAACTGAACAGCTCAGCACCAAAAGCTTATGGGATGGAGACTGAGTCCCTTTGGGTGCCGTGCTTTGACTTCCTGGCTGCCCACTTTTGAGTCAGCTTTGAGCCCACTCAATGTCACTAGCCAGGCTTGGCAGGCTGGGACCTCTAACCCACACTGGCCTGCCCGGTGCTATGTTCATGTCACGGTATCTTCCATAGCTCTGGCTACAGCCATGACCCCATGGTAAAGGTGGCTGCCAAGGCAGAGTGTAGAGCAAAGAGCCACTGGTAGAAAGAGACAACCTGGAATGAGTCCTGGACTCTTCTGTATAGTAGCCCTGTGATCTTTCTAAGATCGTCTCCTCATCTCTAAAATGGACATAGTGGTTTTTGTCTCACATGGCTATGGTGGAAATTAAGTGTGATAATGGATGGGAAAATATTTAATAAAAAGCCCATGTGGCACCTGCCTTGCAAGTGCAAGGTCCTGAGTTTGATTCCCAGTACCAAAGGGAAAAAAAAGCCCATTATGAAGACCAGAATAACCTCCTTTATCTCTCACCTGTAGTCTAGAGTCTAAGCACCTCCCTACCTCCCAGAGGGTTTTGGAATCTTCCATTCTATTCTATTTTTACTCTGCTTCCTTTTTCCCTTTCCTCACAGTAGTTATTTTGTTCTGCCTTTCTTATACTGTTTTTTGTTTTGGTTTGTCTTTAGTGCCGGGAATCGAACTCAAGGCCTTCAAATTGAGCTATATCCCTACTTTTTTTTCTTGAGGCAGGATCTTGCTAAGTTGTTCAAGCTGGGCTCAAACACAGGATCCCCCTGTCTTAGCCTTCCATAGTGTTTGACTTACAAGGGTGCAGCACCACACCTGGTTCTTTCTGTACTTCTTTACAGAGCTGTGCAAGAAAAGAGAAAAAGAGAGAGAGAGAGACCAGTGGAAGTAGGAGGGTCTAGATCACTGGTGGCAAATTGATGGCACATGTGCTGCAGGAGGCTCTTCGTATCACTGAAAGGTCTAAAAGGTTCACCATCACTAGTCTAGATGAATCAATGGGTGCTCCACTGGATGGAAGGAATGACTGTGACAATGAGAGCAAACAGAGGCCATCCTAAACTGTTCATTAATATAAAACCATATGATTTTCACAGCACTCAGTAAGACACGGCCTGTGGGGGGCAGCCTCTAAGATAACCCCCCTCACTTTTCCTTCCCTTGTGCCCTCCCTTTGCTTATTCACTCTAAGGGAAGACAACTGCCATGTTGTGATTTACCACATAGAGAGGCTCAAGAGGCAAAAAACTGAGAGAGACCTCCAACCAATAGCCACCAAGGAACCAGGACCTTCGGTCAGACAGCTCACCAGTGAGAACTTGAGTCCTGCCACTCTCCATACATATGGAACATACCCTTGCCCCACTGAGCCTTTACCTAAAGCCACATCCCCAGTAGACTAAGCTTCTTCACCAGAGGCCCCCAGCTGAGCTGCCCCAGATTCCTAACTCGCCTCAAAATTGAGATAATGCTCATTGATTTAAGTACCTAAGTTCTGGGCTAACAGCACTGGCTAAAAACTACAGGCCTATTGCCTCTATTTGACAGAGAAGAAACTGAAGCTCAGAGAGAAGTTTGGAAATTTTCAAGTTCACACAACTTGCAAGGGTCAGAGTGGAGATCCAAACCCAGGAACTCTGGTTTAAGAATCTATGTTTTTATGTTGCTCAAATAGTTATGTTTCAGTAAACAGGTGTCCACACATATATAAAATGTAAAGCTTCTGAAGCTAAAGATATAGAGGCTCTAAATCAGAGAACAGACAAGATGGAGTATATCTTAGTCTCTTTTGCTAGGGTCCCTGCCAAAGCAAGTGTATTTCCTACCATAGGCTCACCCTGACCACAGCTGTCATCACTAATGAGTTCTTTTCAAGCAAGGCACAAATTAATTGTAAGAGGATCCAAACATAATCAAAACCATATCAACACCAAATTGGAGGAGAAAGATACTGTGTAAACTTAATCCAGTATTGGCCATAGAAATGGTGGTGCTCAATAAATATTTATTGATTCATTCATGGGGCTAAACTGATTGTTGAACATGCACCAAAGAAATATTGACTGTATTTTTGGATGACAGAATGAAATTATGTCCTCTAAAGATAACATAGAGCTGGGTATAACTCAGTGGTAGAGTACTTGCCTAGCATATGTGGAGCTCTGGGTTCAAACCCCAGGACCATAAAAACAAAAACAAGAAAACCAGGGCTGGGGATTTAGCTCAGTGACATCCACCTGCCTTGCAAACACAAGGTCCTGAGTTTGATCCCTGGTACCTAAATAAATAAATAAAAAATTTTTTAAAGGGCTGAGGATTTAGCTCAGTGGCACCACACGTGCCTTGCAAGTGCAAGGTCATGAGTTTGATCCCCGGTACAAAAAAAACCAAAAAAATGACACAACAGTGATTTATTCACCCTGCCTCCTACAGACCTGCCTTTATCTGGAACCCACTTTTGACATCAGCAACTCATAGATGAATATTCTCTTCATCTGTCCTCACGCACCCTACGTGCCATGAAATCAGCTTTCGTGGAATGACTGTGTGAAGTCTACAGTTAGATGATACACTGACCATGACATGGACCATTTTGTTTATTTTGAGACAAGATTTCTCTAAGGTGCTCAGGCTAGTCTCAAACTTGTCATCCTCCTGCCTCAGCCTCTGAGAGTGTTGGAACTACAAGGCTGTGCCACCATGACTCAGCTCCTTTTGTTCACTATCACATCACCAGGACTCCAGGAGAGGTCTTCTCTCTGCTCTCCTGCACAATTTCTTTATCAAGGAAATCCCTGTTGCACTATCTTCACCGATGTCCTTGGCATCTAAGTGAGCTAGCATCACCAAGTCTATCAGTTCTTTTATAAATTCCTTTACACTTCATTCTACAGTTTCTCTGTCCTACACATACATACCCATTCTATTCTCCCTCCTTCAAGGATTTTTTTTCTCTCCCTCATCTTCCTTTATAAAACATCTTATTTGGGAACAATGGAGAAATATAAATTGATAGTCTGCACTCACAGGTTTAAAAAAAAAAAACACTGCACTGACTGGCACATAGTAGGTCCTTGAATATTTGCAGAATAGAAGCCTTCTCCACTGAACCTTCCAAGGTTGGATGGAGATAGAGCATGGGAGAAGGTGCTCAGTTCCTTAACTCTGATAGGAAGCTGAAAGAAAAATATATTCAGTAACTACATCAAGCCCCATCTTCTGTCTATTTTATACAGTAGAAATATGAAGCTGGGAGAATGGACTGCAGATTATAATTACTAGTGAGGGGGAGAGTCCGGCGATAAGCTCTATCTTCCTTCCGCGGGGAGTCCCTTGGGGGTAGAAGGCCCCCTTCCTTCCCACTGGTATGACTCCGTATGGCCTGGGAGGCAGTGGTGACTGCTGCTCCTTCTCAAAAGAGGGCCTTAGACTCAGAACCGGGCGCTCCATGTGTGACCTTCAGCAGGCTACTCTAAGGATGTAACATCCACAGCCCCCTGAACTGCCTGCCTTACATTTGGGTTTACTGTTCGGCACGTCTAGAGCAGGGCCGCTGCTGACTCCGTGGCAGGTGCCCTTTCCTCCTCCTCCACCTCAGTGCCACGGGCAGGCTCTCCATTCCCACCTTCTTCCTGGCTCGGCCGCTCCCCGCGCCTTGATGAGGCGTGTTTAATCTTCCACCCGGATTATTTAACCTCCGCATGCTTGTTAACAAACAGCCATTATTAACGAGATGGGAGACCACATGGGGTGGGCTTCTGCAGACAATGAGAGCTCCCTTGGCTTTTCTGCAAGCAAATCCATAACCCTCAGCGACTCAGTCGCCCCAACCCTGCTGCACAGAAAACTGGGCAGAACCCGAGGGGGCTGGGCCTTCCTCCCCGGGACTCCCGAGGTTGAGGGTGCGTCCTCCGCAGGACCAGGCTGCCTCCTCGCTCCCTTCCCGCCCTGCCTCCCTCGCTCTTTCGCTCTCCAGGGGGCTGTTACCGTGCGTTATAAATTTTACCTTTCCAGTGTGTAGGAGAAGCGAGAGGAGGCTGTGTCCCAGCTCCGGGCCTGCCTGTCCCTGAGGACACCAATTAAAGGCACTAATTGGACAGCAATACATCAAAGTCGCTCCCCGGAGTGGGTCTTCTGAGCGCCAGGAATCCGTTAGTTAGGCTTTTGTTTCAAACACAAAAATATAGAGGAGGGGAGGGGAGAGGAGGGGAGAAAAAAATCTAAAGCACCTCGATGTGGACAGGACGGGGGGAGCGCGTACTGTGCCCCGTGGACTTCTCCTCCACCCAGGTGTTCTCTGGGGGCCACCTGCTCTCCTCACTTCTTCCAGGCTCAGCACATCAAATGATCTTCCTGCTTCCCTGCTCTGAGTCCACCTCACTTAACTTCTCCCAAAGAGCGCCGCCTAGATGGCTCTGCTCTCTCCGGCCCGGGGCCGACGCGCCCGCGCAGAGCCCTTGTAGACGGCACAGGGCGGTAGTCGAGCGGGCCAGTCCCCCGTTCCCGAGCAACAAACACATCGCCCCCGCACTCACTTCCCTGTTTCTGGTCTTTCTCTAAACAGGCCGAGAGGAGAAGTAAACACCTCAGGGAGGCACCTGTGGCATTTCGAGGAGAAGTAAACACCTCAGGGAGGCACCTGTGGCCTGAAAGCCGTGACAGTCACCTCAACTGTGACAGTTCCTCGTGAGGCTCCTGGATGCCAGAGGAGGGCGACCCAGGGGCCTGGCCTCGCCCTGGAGGGATTATTTCAAGGAAAGAGCCCTTCAGCGGGGAAGCAAAGGGCTCTACTTTGGGAGGATAGGACACTGTTCGCAGGCTGGAGAGCTCCAGGGTGCCGACCCTGGAAGGGGCTCAAACTCACAAGGAGTGGAACAACTCCAGACTCGCTTCATGTCCCTGGACAGCAGTGGTGAGTGGCCTGTGGAAATGGGGCCCCTTTCCCGCCATCAGTTTAGAAGGAGGCTAAGTTTAAAAGGAGGTTGCGCCTCCAGGATCAAGGAGGAGCCTCTAGAAGCCACCGTCCCCAGTACGCGTGCCCCAGGCTTCGCCACTCCGCCATCGAGGCCCATGCGCCCTGCTGCCCCCCAACAGTGAAGTCAGACCCCAGCTGGAGTCTCCAGCCCAGTGCGCATAAAGCCGACAGCCCTAGGTCGGAGTCCACGGGGTGCTGTTGCTTAGGATGCCCGTTCTCGGCCACACTAGCTGCCGACTGCGCCAGGGAGGTGAAAGCTGGAAGCAGGCGGAGGCAAGAAGGTCCCCGGGTCGCCACGGCGGCGGCGGCGCACGCGCCTAGGAGCTCCAGCTCACCTGGGCCACGGCAAGGTCTGAAGTGACCCGAGCACCCCTCATCCTGAGGGCGCTCTCACTCCCTTCCCTCCAGTAGCCAGCTTCGAATGACTGCTTTTGATCTCATTTGTTGCCAAGCCTGGCATTTGTTTTCCATTTTATAAACGCTTCCCTTTAAGTAATTGTCCCTGTTAACGGCGTATACCTTTCAGCAGCCCTCGCTGTGCTATAAATAATCTCGATGAAGATGCAAGGATATGACTTTCACAAGATTGGACAATTGATTCAATCTGTGACCCGCGATCGCGAATAATATTGGAAGGCTATTTAAACAGATGAAGGCCTAAATTGTCTTGCTTGTATCTGAATTAATTTCTCATTCATCATCATTATGAAGTGATTGGTCTATTCAAGCTCTTCAGCCTGCTGGAACGGAGCAGGATTTAAATGAGATTGTAACACAATTTAAATGCTTGCTGACTTTAACGAGGCCAATTGAGCAGCTGCAATAAATACAAATATTTTTCTAAACAGCCTTGTTTTAAATAATTACTTAATGCTTTCATGTTATTTTTAAGTGGCAATCTTTCTCTCTCCTGCTCAGAATATCACATACTTATTTGCTGAGAAGGCGGTTTTGGAAACGACTTTGTATTTGTTTGCTTTGTAGATGGTAGGTTGCGTTAGATAGTTGGTTTTCTTTCCCCCATTAGGGTCAATGTTTCCAGGTCCCAGAAGCTGGCACAAATGGTGAGCTGGACCTTAGTTTTGCCCTATTGCAGTCTGATGTGCCTGCTCCGGGAGAGCTGCAGAGAAGCTGAGTGATGGAAGAGATTGGCCGATGCATCTAGTAACTTATCCAGATCTCTTTTAGCTGGGTCCTACAAACGAATCTGTGCTATCACACTTACAAATGACACCCTGAAGAGTGACATCATTTTTGACTCATCCTGATGACTGTCATCATCTTGAACAAATCAGAATTCCAGCATATTTCAGAGGTATCCCTTAGGAAGTTCAATCTTAGAGTAGTTTGGCTCTCCAGCTTCTGAATGGGAGTGGGTGGACGCAAGCTGAGGATTTCTTTGTTAGGAAATTGCACAGAAGGAAAACCTGCCTCAGTGAATGGTTAGAGGTGTGGGAATAGGGAGATAATCAGAAGAAATTCCAGTTTTTGCTCCAACCTGCCCTCCCTCTCCTATTCTGGAGAGGACCCTAAGTAGGCAAAGAAAGCTCTCCCACTTGGAGAATGTCATTTGTCTGGACATCTTCAGCAACTGACCACTGTGACACCCATTCTCTCCCGCCAACATATGGTGGCGGGTGTGTCTTCATTTGGGGAATAATGGAAGCAACCGACCGGGAGAAGCCTGGGGAACAAAAGAACCTTTTAAACTTAAATGAAGGAAGGGACTATGAGAGACTTACTGTGGGGGCACCCAGGGTCCTGTTTGGGATGACTGTCTAGAGCCGTGTTCCTCTAGGAGGGTTCTGGTGAGAGGGTGCATTCTGAATTTTTTCTCCCTCTGTCAGGCATGGGGAGGAGGATTCCATGCCTGGGGTGTTCCAGGGCAGGAGTGGAGCCTAAAGGTGGAGCTGATATAGTCACTAGAGAAACCATCAAACAGCAGGCCAGAAAAAAAAAATGGGGATAAGGATGGAAGAACCAAGTGATTTGCTATGTAACTGGGCAATTTAATGCCAGCGTTAGAGAGCTGCTGGCTGGAATCATTTCATCTTCTCCGAGGCTCTGCAGAGCTCATCCGCTTTATCCTGTTGTTTAAAATGAGCATTATCCCAAACATATGCAATGCAATCAGTTTGGTCACACTTACAAGAACACGCTTTAATAAGGCAATCAATCACACTCTAACAAGCCGGCGACGGCCTGGCCCTGCATGCACTTGGCTGTGGGTGGCTAGGCTCACCAGCTAGGCGAACCGGCCTGGGTATCAGCCGTGTTCCCAGGTCCCACCACCGACCAGACTGAGGTGCGATGGGAAGATGTGAGTCTGGAGAGAAGTGTCAGACTTCGCCTGGAGTGGCTTCGGAGCCCCAAAGTGGGGTGAGGGAGGAGGAAGCAGCTGTTCGTTCGATACCGGGATCCAACATTTGCCCACCTGCACAATGGGCAATGGGACAGGGACCAGGCACAGCTAAACGCAGATGCTCCTAAAGCTGAAGAAACGAAAACAATCCCATGTCAGGCCCTGTTGGCCAAAGTATCCGTCTCCTTCTACAGATAGAGATGTGCGGCTGTAGCTAGGGGAAGGCCTTCTTCATGGTCCTCTCCCACCTCGATACCAAACGGGGGCGTCTCAGGCCAGATGGGCTTGCCCGGTGCAGGTGGGAGGGAGGGGAGACCGAGTGTGAGAGGTGGTGCCTAGCGCCAAACCGCAAACCTTGGCAAAAGGGAAATTTCATTATGAAGCAATGAGTAATTCCTCCTGGCAAGATGTATTGTTATATCTTCCACTTCAATTTGGAGGAAGAGAGGCTCAATTACCCAGAAAATACAGTCAATTAAAGGCTGCTGATTGGACACGAGGCCGGATCATCGATCTTGTACTTTCCAATATCGCTGCAGACACCTCATTTTCCCTCCCTATTAACTGAAAATACGCCTGGCATTAAGGCAACCCGCAACCCATTTACCTGTCGCAAGCAATCTCTGCCCGATGCGGAGCAACCGCAAAATTTGCCGAGATCTGGCACTTGAGGGCTTCCGGCTGCGGAGGGAGCTGCGGGTCTGGGCGAGAAGCTGGGGGTGTGGGTGCGGAAACTTCCGCGCAGGCTTAGCTTGGGAGGGCAGGGGCCGCTATGCCCAGGGGGGCTGCCTCTGGAGCCCCAGGAGGGAGGAGAGTAGTCGAGTCCTCACCTGCCTGCGGAGACATGGGCTTTCAAGCAACCTAAAGCCTCCTATCCTCCCGAAGGCACCCACCTTCTTCTGCCGGACTCCAGAAGCAGCCCGCTTACCTCGGCCTGGGGGGAGGTTGCTACTGAGCACTGCCTGTCCCTTCCTCTAACTGCCCTAGAATTCCATCTTCCCGAGGACTTCTAGTCCGAGAGTCATTCAGACCGAGAGGATCCCACCCGACTCCAGCCTCTGCCCCTCCCCTCAGGTGCAGACCCAGCTAGACCAGCAAACCTAACTAACTCTGCAGTGCTCACTGCCACAGCCCCACCTGCCCCATCTTGGGCTGAGGCAGAGGTAGGTCTCAGGGAGATGAAGCCAGGTCTCCTTTCCTCAAAGGATTACAGCCACCCGACAGGGACCCATCCATCAGAAGGGTGAGCCCTGGATGGAGTCAGCACTTTGGAATCCGGTTTCCCCGCAGAGGTGCCCCAGCATTGCCTGAATTAAGGAAGCATGCACCGCAGGGCAGATAAAATCCTCCCTTCATCCCCCTGCAGTGACTGGTTGGAATCTGATAGTGTCCAACAGGGGCTTAAGAGACTCTTTCCTACCTAATCAATTAAAATAAGAGTCAATGTGTTGTCTGCTGAAAAAAATATATTTAAATGCTAAAGTGAGAATCATGTCCAGCTTTTATTGCAATATGGTTAACAAATCATAACAGCAAATTCTTTGGGCTTCAAAGGAAAACCCCAAACCAAGCCAAATTCATTCCCTACAGGAAGAATCACTCCCTCCCAGTTGGGATGAGGCTTGCATTGGGGGTAAAAGTTCTCCTCTTCCTCAAAAACTGGTGACAAGAATGAGTATGGGAGTGAGAGTGAGACTGGATCCCAAACAAACCCTGTCAAAGGATAGAGATGGCCCTCCCCACCCCATAGGGTTTCTGAAAAGTCAAGCCCCTGTGGCAACTTCAGAGGAAGATGAGAGGAGGATGTAAAATGCCAAATGCAAAGGGAAGGGCCAGAAGAAAGCTCCTGGTGTTGTGAAGGTGAACAGGAAAAAGATGAAAATAGCCTCTAGTTTGCCACCAGATGCTGAGGGAGGAAGGTGAATTTCTGACTCCCTAAGCTCTTCCCTGGGTGCCTTGTTAACGGCTCGGCTCTGGGTTTGGTGGCCAGCCCCATGGTGATCATTATCATACATACATTCAACATTCAGAAGCCCTCCTTGCACACATTACTTGCTAATCAGGGTGTGTGCTCGGTCCTGGGAGGAGAGACTTGGCCTCTACCAAGGGGCCCTGGGGCAGCTGCAGCTTCCCTGCCAACGTCAAACAAAAAGTGGAGGGAGGAGAGCTGGAAGAGCAAGTTGAGAGTTGTCACAAAGCTGGAGTGAGGGAAAAAATCAGGTAGATGTCAGAACCAGAAGATGCTAAGCAACTGGGGTTCTAGGAAGGTGAGAGAGCCCCGGGTTCCTGGCCAAGGGGCAAAATTCTCCCTGCCAGTAAATCATCTTGGTCTCTCCCCTAAGGGGGCTGATATGTTGCCATCCACAAGCCCCTTGCCATGCCTTGGAAAAGCTGGTGAAGATTAATCTCTACCTGCTCTGCATACACAGCATTTTGTTCAGAGACACAGCAATTTCCCTTTCCAGTGTTTGGCCTTTGCAGGAGAGGGGGGCCCAGGTGAGCAGCGTGAGGGGAGGGGATGGCAGGCAAAGGGGCTGGATATGCGTTGCTGTTTGCTGCTAAGTTTTGTTTATCTGTGGGGTCATGGCCTCAACCCGAGTCAGGCGTGGTGGGTCCGGTGAAGAACGGTGAATAGAACCCCAAAGGAAGCTCTCTCTGGACCTCAGCTTTCCCATGCCCACTCCTGCTCCCAAATGCCAGCCACTGCTGCTCGCTTCTGGGACCTCCCTGTCCTCGAGGCCGAGTCCCGCTGGTCCTTTGAGGCCTTCTCCTTTCCCCTCCGTGTCTTGGGGGCAGGAGGGGCCTTGGCTGAGTCCCGGGGGGGTGGCCCCCAGGGGCATCCTGGAGCCGGCAGCCCGCGGGCGGCTCCTTATCTGGTGAGGGGAACCTCCTCCCTCTGGTCCAACGCGACGGAGGAGGCCTTGCTGAGCACAGAGGGAGCAAAGGTGAGGAAGGAGTCCGAGCGCGAGGTGGAGGCACAAGTGAAGTCCGAGGCGGCGGCGGCCCGGGGCGCCAGCCCGTTGGCGGGGCCGTTGTGGCAGGCAAGGCAGGAGCAGGGGCCGCCGGCCGAGGTGCCCAGTCCGTGCGCCGGGCCCGCCGGGTACAGCGGCGGGTGGCGGAAGGCGCACAGCAGTTCGGGCCGCGGATAGGGCTGCGAGAGCACGCGGAACGTGTCGAGCGGGCGCAGCGGGCCGCTGAAGGGCGAGGCGGCGGCCGAGGCGGCGGACGCGGCGCCCAGGCCCATGGGCGAGTAGTAGGGCAGGGGCAAGTGCGACGGGAAGGGGTAGGGCAGGCCGCCCGCGGCCGCCGCGTGGCTCATCATGTACGTGTAGAAGGCGGGGTCAGCTGGATGCGGCCACGTCATGGCCAGCCGCTGCCGCTTGTCCTTCATGCGCCGGTTCTGGAACCACACCTAGGGGAGGAGTGGAGCAAATTGGGCCGCGGGGCTGGGCCCAGTGCCCACATCCCAGAGGGGAGCCAAAGCAGGCCCAAACTGCCGAGGTCAGGCCCCACCCGCGACTGCGGCGGGGATCCCTCCGTGGGAGGTCCAGGGAGTGGCTCCAGCCCCTTTCCTCTGCCCGCGGGGCCAGGACCCCAGGTGGTCAGGACCCGGTGTAGGTGTGCAAGTAGTGGGGGCCTAGGATTCCACGGGTCTGAGGCCACGGGCAGCATTTCCTCAGGAACTCGTCCTCTCTCACCCCTCCCTTCGGGGCACCCATCCCTGTTTTCTATTTGGCTACGAAACGGGTAGAATCAACCTCGTGCCAACTGTGGCCGCCTGCAGACTGTCAGGAGGGTAAATCTTAAATCTGCACCCTGGCAGAGTCCCGGCACGTGATTTAGGGAGTGGACGGTCGGTCCTCGCTTCCTGCTAAATGGGCACACACCCGCCTCCGAGTCCCGGTCGCGTACCTTGATGGTGGTTTCCGGCAGGTTTAGGGCTGCCGCCAGCTCACACCTTCGCGGCCTCGACACGTAGTTCTCCCGGTAGAATTCCTTCTCCAGCCGCGCGATCTGCTCCCGGGTGAAGGCGGTACGGTAACGCCGCATCTGGTCACTGGCGCTGCAGGCCAAGGTGCCTTGCGAACCTCCCCCGCCGCCACTGCCGCCGTTGCTCTTAGGGGTCTCGCTGCTGCCGTTTGGACTGCCGGCCAGCGCTTCGGAACCGGGCCCTGCGCAGGGAGCCCAGAGCACAGACGTGTGCACACACAACAGACACAAATGCCGCTGACAGGGGCTGTAGGCCCAAGGCCTGGTGGCGGTGGGGAGGGTGAAAGGGGACACTGTCAGGTGCCTCATTCACTGCTTCTGCTGGGGCTCTGGGACTCCCGGAAAAGGAGTAAGGGTTTGCCACTGATTTTGTTTTGTTTGGTACCAGGGTTCGAACTCAGGACCTTGCACTTTCAAGGCAGGCATGGCGTCACTGAGCTAAATCCCCAACCCTCAGGTTTGCCACTGAGATAGAAACATAGATGTTTTGAGGGAGGCCTGGTCTGGCTGCTGTCTGGAAGGCCTGGATCTAAGGCATGCTAAATACAGGGGGTCAGCCACCTCCCCACCTGCCCTGAGGCACAGGCAAAGTCCGTGCTTTTGTATCTTTCTGCCCACCATTGACAAGAGTTGACCATATGATACGTATTTAAAAGGCAAGTGAGTGAAGATGCACCTTTATGCTGGAGCGTCATGCACTCTGGGACGCGGTGCACTATAGGATGCTGTGTATGCTGTGAATTTCCTTGCTCTTGCATGTGTACTAGGATGCCAGCACAGGTGTGGAAGCGTTTACTAGGCTGTGTGTGTTCCAGGGATGGTATATCTGAGTGGAGGGCAGGTTGTTTTGAGCACATGTTGAGGTTGGGAGTCTGCAGTGAACGGATAAAATGGTATGGGGTTGGGTGGGCACTTAACAAGGTGTTGCCTGCCAAGGCTTGGAGGTGGCCTTTCCTCCCTCTTGAGCTGTTCCTACCCATTCCCATGGCTTTGTGGAGGAGTGTCTGCTTATAAGCTATCCCTCCCCGTTTTTCACCCCTCTCTGGCCGAGTGATTGTTGGCTCGGGGGAGACTTCTAGGGCCCATCTACCCCCACTCCCATTAGCCTTTGGTGGGAAGGAGGTCTCCAGTTAAAGTAACCCCCCCCCTTGGGGCCTACCCCAGGGAAGGGTGGGGCTCTAACCCCCTACAGCTCCTTTTCCTTTGGGTGGAGAAGTGGGACTGGGAAGGAAAGGGAAGGGGGGGAGGGCCCGATCTCGGCCTTTTCAAATGCAACCGGAGACCAAAGGCAATTAGACCATTGGGACCATTTCCGACCTGGCGCCGCCAGGCCCGGGAAGTGACAAGGTAATTTGGACCTCTGACCGACGTGCAAACTCGTCGGAGGGCTGCAGCACCCGGGCTGCCAGAGTCCGCCGAGATTTTACGGTCCTTTATGGACTGCTGGCTTCCGAGCCTAGATGCGCCTTACACCCCGCCAGCCACAAACTGCCCGAACTCGCGTTTGATCTTCCTCTACCCGGAGGAAGGTGTCTTCGCGCTCAGTTGAAGCATTACCACAAAGCACTGGGGGGTTGGGGTGCGTTTTGAATCCCCCAGGCTCAGGATTTGCTACACCCACCCACCCCCGGTACAGCTGTCGCCCTCAGTCCCACCAACGCCAGAACACAGTAGGAGACCCCGGCCAGGGCTCAGAGAGCAGGGAAGAGTTGCTCGGGTGGGTCCCCCAGCCATTCTGCCCTGGGGAAAGGAGTGTCTTCCTCCTGGCCTGGGCTGAAGTGAAGGGTGGGCGCAGTGGGAGGCCCGGGGAGCAGAGGGGCGCGGTGGCTACCTTTGCTGTGCTGGTACTCGGCGTTCCCGGTGGCGCAGTCCGGGGTGCAGCTCACCTCGATTTCTTCATAGAAATCCGACTCAGTGTCTGAGCTACTGGGTTGCCCGGGCCCGGAGAGGCTGTCCGCAGGGGGGCCCGGGCCAAGCAGGGCCGTGCCGGCTGCCCGAGGCTCGGCGCCCAGCCCCGCGGCGCTGCCCGATAGTCCATCGACCGGCTCCTCCTCCGAGCCTCCCCCTCCGCGCTCCTGGGCAGCCGGAGGGCCGCCTCGCGGGCTCAGGCAACCGTGGGGCACCATCTTCTCGGGCGGCTCAGGCAGCGGGCTGCCCACGGCTTCGGACAAATTGGAGACCCTCTTGCCAACCAGAGTGCCAAGCTGACCCCCATCCAGAAACATGACCATGTCCTTTCGGCTCTCCATCCCGGGGCTCTCCGGAGGGGGGGAGGAGGGAAGCCCCGGACCCCAGCGGTCGGACAGAGACTGCCTGCAAAGGGGAGCAAGAGGCCGGGCGACTGGGCTGGAGCCGAGCGGCCCCGGCGCGGTGTCGATGGCGAGGTGGAGGTGGCGGTGGGGAGCTGGGGTCACCTTGCGATGCGAGCGCTCCTCTGTGCCGCACCGCCTCTGGGAGGAAGCCCCATTGCCCTCTTCTTTCTAAGCTGTCATCCTCCTGCTGCAATCGTCATTACAGTACCGCTGGTGACGCCACTCGGCGAGCGCAAGTGGATAAATAGAAACGTCTGCCACAGCGAAGATGAAAGGAGACCCGCAGCTAATGGCTCGGCAGTGATGCGCCAGGTGTGGGCCTCACTCGAATGGGGAGGAGAGTGTGAAAACAGAGAGACACACACACTAAGAGGGGAGACACCCAGTCAGAGGGGATGCAAATGGAATTCCGCAGAAAGAAAAGAGAGCTTAAGGAGCGCGGGAGTTCCGCAGGGGCAGCGGGACTCGGTAATTGAAAACGCTTTTGATTTTTCTTTTATTGTTGCTTTGACTTTTGCTTTCTTAACTTGGTGCCTTGATCCAACACTGATGAAAGAATTCATAACTGCATTTTGGAATTATGAAGGCCGGCTTAGAAGCCGTGATTCTCTCCGCATTATTACAACTGCCTGTCCCTGTCAGCTAACCTCAAACTGACTCCAAAGACGTTTTTTACAAGCTACTGAAAAACGTATCCCCTGCCACAAGTTGTCTGGAGACTTTGAGCCTGGGGTATCCTTTGCTCCTTCTTTTCTTCCCCCACCTCATCTGTCGCCTTCCAGCCTTGGCTATTTTTCTTCCCCAAGGGACAAGAGATAAATATTTAATTTTTCTTTAGAGGACCTGTGTTGCCTCCTGACTCAAAGTGTTTGATGATTTTGTTTTGTTTTGTTTTAAATTCTCCCTCCTCATCTAGATGGCCTTAGGCTTTCCACAGCTGTCTTGACCAGAAGGTGGCTATTCATAGAAGAAATCGCTTTCCATTTGATCCGGCCTTGCTGGCACTTCAGGTATGTTGGGTGGTGAGAGGTTCTAAAAGTGGTCTCGATTCTTTTCCTGCCTGCATTTTAAGGTATTCATTCAGAGTCAACGAATTCTCCTGGAAACAGGTTTTTCCAGTGAAGAGGTGCTGGCAAACGCAGCCCCTACTGCAGCCGCGCTGGAGGTCCCCAGCTGGGAGACGATGCTCACCCTCCCTCCAGAATTTAGGGCAGGAGTTGAGCAAACCGAGCACATGGGGTCAGCAGAGGTTGGAGTCATGGGGTCCTCCCTTAGGCCCTTCTCAGGGGCCACAATCCTTGGCTTCAAAAGCTGGGGATAGAAGAGAGAGAAGTTGCTGAAAATGCCCTGAAAGAGCAATTGCCCAGGTGCTCTACTAAGTCTTTGGGAGGAAGTCTTTGAATGGAAGGCCAACTCCCATCTCAAGGTGGGAGAAGGTAGGGGCAGGGTTGTAGAACTTGGTGTTTGCAGGAGGCTACAGCCTCCCAGGAAGGTATTATCCAATCCTTTTACAATGGCCCCTTATGGACGCAAAGCAAGTATGAGAGCCTGGCAGGTGGGCTGGCTCTTTCCTCACTTTGAGGAGGTGAAAAGGTGGGCACCTTCCAGGCTAGCTCCTCTTTCTCTGTCCCCTCCCAAGAGCTCCTAGTATTATGCAACCAGCTGGAAAGGATGGTCCCTGCATTTGGGTGGTTTCACTATATTCTTAGGCAAAGTCCCAGCTTCTAAAGAAAAATCCTTGTAGCACTACCTCTTTGCTTTTATCTCCTGCTTTTCTTTCCTCCTTCTTCATTTCTCTACTCTAATTTCTTGCCACCCCTCCTCCAATCCTCCTATCTTTGGAGTTATAGAAGAGGTGCCGGAAGCAAGAAGTTCAAAGAAAGACAACGATTGTCTCCCCACTTCTGCTGTCCTCTTCTCCCCCAGTTCCATAAGATGTTCATTAAGAATTCTTTGGGGGACAGAGGCAGATGGGTCTGGAAGGTAGCATCCACTCCCTGCACATCCCAAAGCCAACATCTGCTGAGCGCTGCTAGCCCAGAAAACAGGGGAAATATTTCAGAGATTGGAGAGGAGCAATTGGAAGTGGGGGGATCAAATGCCAGAACCTTTTGCTCCCATGAGTTGTCCATAGATCCTGTCACACCCTGACCTTCCTCACAAGCACCCAGAGGCTGAGGACGTCCTGGCTCACTCTCTCTCCTGTCAAAGCCAGGAAGACTCCCGAGTATCTGTCTTAGCGCTGCTGTCTTGTTGCCAGTGGACCTTTGAGTGCTGGGCCTGGGTGGCACCCACTCTACCTACCCCCGTGAACATGCCACCTTCTCACAGCCACCTTTCTGCCCCCACTCCTTGACCCTGGTCCTCAGAGGGACTCCAGGCTCCTCTGTTTCGGCCCCAGTTTAGCATTCAATGGGAATGCTCTGTGTTTGATCCTCTCTTCCTCTGGGTTTTCCCTGGAGATAAAAGCCAGTAGGATTTGGAGATCAAGGGATGCCATTTAGCCTGGGTAGGTCTAATGGAGTAGGGCTGCATCCCTCAGAGGGGACGAAATGGGGGCTCAGCCTCTTGGAGAGGGGCTGCTTTCTCTAGGCTCCAGAGCCAGAGCTTTGAGGATATCTCTCCCAGCCAGACCCCCACCACAAGCCTCTGCAGACTTCTGCCCATCCTTTTAAAGCAGCCTCCGCATCCTCAGTCTTTAGGAGCCACTGAAAGCCCAGGTGCATGAAGAAAAATTTTTTTTTAACTAAATGTGACTTCTAAAATCATCCTTTCATCAATGTCAGGTGAAGAGAAGTTGGATTTTTTAATGGGAAGAGGATGAAAAGAGGAGGGGACTGGAGAACACCGTTTGGTTTTGGTTTGCTTGGGGTTTTTTTCGTTTGGTGTGGTTTGGTTTTAGGTATGTGTATGGGGGAGTATTTTAATAGCAACATCATCATTGTATCATTAAGGTTATTCACAGCACAGCACAGCGCCAGAGGGAAGGTAAATTCAAAGAGTGGGTGAAGCCAGGACAATCCCACAAATTCGAAGAGGGTGACAGCTGCCCCTGTGAGGTCCGGCTGGCCCTTGGCGCTTCTCAATTGCCCCCTGCCTCGCGGGCCTGCAGTCTGTCTCTTCCCCCGCTGGGACGACAGGCTCGGGTCCAGCCGGCTCCTCTCGGATTGAAATTCTCTGGACTTCAAAAGCTCCGGCCTGCTTCCGCCTGGGCTAGGCTGGGCAGGGGGTGGGCGCGAACCCCCGGGAGGCGACCTGGAGATAAGATGCGCGGGTCGTTTAAAATGGAATCGGAAGCCCAGCCCAGCCACCAGACGTGCTGATCTGCTGAAACAGCTTCGCTTCCCAAGAAAACCCCGCTCAGGAGAGCGGCAGCGGGTGTTGGGTCTACCTCAGTGGTCGCAGTCCCAGCACCCCCGGGCCTGCAAGGAGGCCTCCCAGCCACAAATATGTAGTCCCCACAGGGAAGGGGCAAGGCCCAGGCCAGGGGCCAGGAGTTGGGGAGGTTGCTTGGGTGTCAGCAAAAATTTGATCAGGAAAAAAATGGTTTTGTTTCTCTTTTCATAAGAACAAAGGGAGCTTCCTTCAGCTCCCTCTGATATTGTTGTGTCCCTGGTACTTCCCAGGCTGTGGTGCAAGCCATTGCCCTCTGAAATTCCCGCTTATCCAGGTCTCCACAGGGGAATCAGAGGGAGTGGTTCTGATGATTGGTTCCCATTTCTTCCAAGGCAGCTGCCCACCCCTCTGATAATCCAGCCCCACTGAAAGGTGCACCCCTCCAGGACACCCCTTGTGGAACAAACTCCACTACATCTCAGACTGCAGGAGGTCAGACTTCCAGGGGCTGGAAGACCATAGCTGAGCCACTCCCCTAGCCCTCGCCCACCCTGCATCTGAGTCACACAGGGTGTTGCTGGCTTGTGCTGCTTCAGCATGGAGGCATCACAGAACAATTTTCCATTCAGACAGGCTGAACCTGCATCTTCTGAATTCTGATTTGGACAAGCACTCCTTCCTCTTTGCACCTCTGGGAGCAAAGGCCCAGGCATCTGGGACAGAAAGCTAGACGGTTTTGGCCCCTAATGTCTGCTGCTCCTCAAGTCCCCTGAGGTAGCCTCTTGAGGGCCTGAGCCTGGCAGCTTCCTGAGCTGGTTCTGCTGATGTCTGCCCAGCGACCCACATCCTCACACCCACCGCTGGCCCTTCAGAGGACCCAGGACAGGCAGGAAGCCTTGAGTGCTCCCCTAAGCTGATTCTCACCCTTCCCATCCAACAGCAATTCTCCAACACCTAAGTGCATGAAGGCAGGGTGGCTCCCTCCCCCAAGCTATCAGAAGTGATAAAGTCTCTTCCTTCACCATTGCTGTCCTGAAATTTGCTTTTGTTACAAAGCTGACACCCATTCCTCCTTTTATCTACATCAGAGTCCTTCAAAGGGTTTCAGGAATCTGCAGTGCCTTTTTTCCCACAGCTATAGCATGACCAGTGGTTTTGCCTCAAATGGCCAGGACATGTGAGTGTCAGGCCCTGGCCTTGTCCTCTTCCAAGGCCCTGGTCTTGAGGGATGCCCCAATCCCCAACAGTGCCTTTCCTTCTACTCCATAAATTCCCAACCTTGCTGGAATCTAGGTCCAGGGGCCTCTCAGTGTGTCTTGCCTGCCTTCGAATAGAAGGCTCAGGGTCTTCACCCTGCCACCTGTTCCTTTACTCACCCCCCCATTTCCCAGTAGGGCAGAGAAATCCCACCTGGAAGTCTAGGATCCCATGATAAGAGCAGACACTATTCTAAGCATTTGGCACTTTCACACACCTGAGCTTTTTTCATCCTTACAACAGGCCCTGCGAAAGATATTATGAATCATCCCTAGTTTCCAACTGAGAACTCTGAACCACAGAGAGGAACCTCAAACCTAAGTGAGAGGATTCTTTTCTCTTTCTGGCTTGAAGTCCACACTCAAAATAATTTGAAGATGAAGTTGCAGCTTTTCTAGCATACATGAGACTCTAGGTTCAATCCCCAGTATTGCAAAAACAGAAAAAAACCAAAATCCAAGAAAAACATAAAACTATGAGCTATTAGAAAGGAGCTCATGGGAGGGGAAGGGAGAGAACTACCGTCTGGCTACTCCCTCAGCATGAAGGAGAGTAGAGAAAAACACAGCTGCAAACCATTTGGAATCTTCCCCTCTATATGACAGCGATCTGGGGCTGGGTAGGGACTGTAGGGCCCTGCAGGGGGAGGCTGGAGTGGCCCTCAAGGAGTGGGATAGGGCAAACTACTCTGCCTAAGCAGGGAATCTTCAGGTACTGAGTTCAGAAATATGCATAATGTCATTACAACAGCTAATTTTGGATCCCCTAAGAGACTATGCTCACTCAGTCCCTCTCTGATGATTATAATCTATGAAAGCCCGGAGCACTTTTCTGGAGAGGAGCAGGGATTCACTAGAGCCATCCAGCCACTTTTAACCTCTTAGAGGTTATGGCTCCTTCACATATCTGGCAGTTCTTAAGGTTCCTTTATCCTCTGCAGCCCATGTAGAGCTGGTACCCCAGACCCAGTGACCTGAGCAATTCCCTAGTGGGTGTACCTTTACCAGTGTCTTTTCCCTTACCTAGCAGCTACCTCCCTCAAGCCATTCTCCAGGATTGCTTGGCCCAAGGGACACAACTTGAGTGGCTGCCTACATCTGTGACCTGACTTGGCCACATCCTCCCCTCCCAACCTTGATCCTGCTGGGGCTTCTCCTCTAGAAGGCAAGACTTTGTTTGTTCATCCCATCCAGTAACAGTAATGAGAAGGAGCCTGTCTACTGAGGTATCAGTCAGGGTGGCCAGGCATCCTGGGCCCCAATGTGGGTGGAATCATTAAATAATGGGTCCTCTTTTCTACAACTAAACTGGTCCTAAATGTCCCCACATGCTCCTTCCCAAGTGCCAGCCTCTCTGATTGGAGTCTGAGTCTCTATCACTTCAGATTCTGTGACCCACTGCCGGCTGCTGCCTGCCGGAGGAGGCTGCAGCCCCAGCCCCTCTCCCTGCCTGTTGGTCTTTCCCCATCTGCTGCTCTTTCTCAGTGGGAGACACAGTGGCCAGTGACTGGCTGAGTGGCACAGAGTATCTTCCCTGTGTAAGGGCGGGATCAGCCTCCTGCCAAGAAATGGGAAAAACCTCAGTGTGGGGATTTCGGGAACTTTTTAAGAGTCCTCCTATTGAGCTTCAGAGCGCGCAATGGGCTACAGTCCTTCCTGTTATGCAGTGGGGAAACTGACTCAGAGAGGTTAAGGAATTTGTCCAGGATCACACAGCTGAGAAATGGCCGAGCCAAGATTGCCACCCAAGTCATCCAACCTCCAAAGACCAGATTTCTCTCTAATATTAGCACTGAGCCCCCTGCGACGGATGACCAACAAGTTCCCTAACCCGAACAGACAACTGCGATGCCGTGGGCATGATTGAAAAACCTGGACAGGGGCCACCCTTACAGATTGGGGTGCGGCTGTGGCCCTTACGGTCCACTTTCGAGGATGGGGGAGTACTGGCAAGGCGGCGAAAGAGGAGGAAGGACCGCAGGGCGCCGCAGCGCGGAGGGACTGTGCACTCTCGCCCCGAAGTCTGGCGGTGAGTACTTGGGGTGCCCGCAGCCAGGGGCTCTCGGAAGTGAAGGGAGAGCAGGAGGGGTGGGCCCAGGCGGGCGTCTCCGTCCCCTTCCCTCCTACCCAGGGCAGCACCCAAGCTGCTGTAACACCCCCCCCCCGCCGCCGCCCTGAGCGTCCCTTTCCGGCCTGGGAACGCGTCAACCGCCCCGTTCGATCCCCGCGGCCCTTTTTTGTGTGTGTCCTCCGCCCCTCGCTGCCGCGGTGACAAAGCGCAGCTCCCGAACTGCTGTCTTGGTGCGCCCCCCACTGCCGGCCGCCAGAGGCGGAAGTCGTGGAGCGTCCCTGCATCCTCGCTGGCGCGGATCCCAGGTCTCTGCCAGGGACAGCGGCCCAAATCCCCCGTTCCCGGAGGGCAGCAAGTCTTGACTGGGTGGGAAATCCCACCTCGCCCCACGTGGCCGCCCTCTGAGCCAGACCCCAGCAGGTTTCTCGGGACCTGTAATTGACCACAGGTGTGAGCGGGAGGTGGCTTTCCTGCCACGCTACTCCCCCTTCTTGTTCTTGGAGAGAGGATGAAGAACAGCCCACACACGCACACTACAGCAGGATAAAGAGGGTTGCATGGGGTGGAAGTGGCCCTTGTTCAGCCATTATATTCAATCTTGTCCCCAATACAGTAGTTGGCCCTGTTGGTCAAGAAGCCCAGGCAACCGGAACCCAGAGACACTGTTCTCACAGGACTCGGGCAAATCTTTTCTGATCTTCACTTAGTCCTGAGGCCCATTTATAAACAAGACACCTTGAAAGCAACTCTTCTTAGATTCCCTGCCAGTGATTCTTGAAGTGTGGTCCCCATATCACCTGGAAACTCCCTAGAAATGCAAATTCTTGGATCTAAGGATGAGACCTATTGCTTCAGAAACACTCGAAGTGGGCCTAATAGTGTATTTTTCAGCAGCCCTTTGTAAACATACAAGCTTAAGAAGGCTGCTGTATAGATCTTGTCATTTCCATCATGATCATCATGATTCTGCACTCTGCCTGGAATGGCTTTTTATTTTTATTTTGTACCAGGGATCGAACTCAGGTCCTTGCTCTTGTGGGGCAGGCAGCGGAACCACTGAGCTAAATCCCCAGCCAAGAAGATCCTTTTTTTAAAAAAAAAAACTCTAGTGTAGACTCTTATGCATCTGTTACCCATAGTTGTTCACCCATTATTCTTATTTTATCATGTCCATGTATCTCTTTGTGTGCTTATTACCTAACAATGTCATATGTCATTATCCCATTTAGTTCCCCAACTCACCTTCTCATTCATCCACTGCCTAGAGACATGGAAATCTCACCTCACTCTATGACAGCTTAAAAACTACTCTGGAGCAGAGGAAAAATTTGTCCTTCCCAGAGATTTCTCTCACAAAAGGGGACTAGAGGTCCTCAGATATAATTAAGTGGCTTGCTGGCTCCAGAATGGAGAAAAGCAAATCTTGCATATCTAGGTACCATAGCTGGGCAACCCACTCATCCTGCTGGAGAACAAATAGAATGGAAAGAAGGGCCTTGGAATGACAGGGTACAGAGAAGGATGAGGCATAGAAACAGATTTTCAGTGGCCCTCCAAGGAGCATGTTAATCCTCAACATCCAGAAGTTTCTGCAATTTTGCCTTGTGAAATACAAAGCTGGTGTGTGTGTGTGTGTGTGTGTGTGTGTGTGTTTGTGGGGGATCGAACTCAGGACCTTGGGGATGCTAGGTAAGCACTTCTCCACTGAGTTACAGCTCCAGCTGACGACTTAGGCATCTGCTCTTACTCTGGGGATCTGCTCTTACTCGTTAAAAACAAACAGCTTTAGGGGCCAGGGATTTAGCTCAGTGGCACTGTGCCTGCCTCGAAAGCACAAGGTTCTGAGTTCGATACCCAGTACCAAAAAAAAATTTTTAGAGGAACGAGAAACACCTAAGCCACATGGCTATGAACATAGATGTGTCTTCATTCAGCCAGATTTATCTAGTATCAGACACCCCCTGGAAGGCTGTTTAATAAGTTAAAGTTATAACAAAAGTTATAAATTAGGCAGCACGTGACCAAGTTGCCACTAAGAACATCCAAAAATAATTCCCAATACACACAAATAAATATAGCTATAAATATCTTCTATGTACTGGGTACTATTCTAAAAACACTGTGTGAATGTTACCTAATCAACACAACTCCAGGAAGTAGCTAAAATTACCATTGTCATCCCCATTTTACAGATGGAGAAACTAAGTCAAAGAAGAGCTAAATGCTTGCTCAAGATCACAGGGCCTACTAGTGGCAGGGGTAAGAAGTGAATTCTGGCAGTGTGATGTCAGGGACTCTTACTCACTAGGCTCAATCCCTGCCTATGGAAACCCTGGGACCTCAGAGGACCAATTTGTTTCCACAGGTGGACAAATGAGTTAAAGCCCTGCAGGAATACTGGAACCTCACCAGGGATTACAACTAGGAACATTAATAGTAGCTAACAGGTGGGCTGGGGATTTAGCTCAGTGGTTCCACCGCCTGCCTTGTAAGTGTAAGGTCCCAAGTTCAACCCCCTGTACCCCTCAAAATAATAATAATAACTAACAGGGACTGGGGGTGTTAGTGACATACCATGGACAAGGCTCTGGTTCAACCTTCAGCAACCAAATAATTATAATAATTAATATAATCATAACAATTGGATGGTCTTTATTTTTCAGGTAACATTTTCATACCCACCGTCCCATTTGATACAATATTCTTATGAAATTTTTGAAAAGCATCTAATTAGCCAGGCATGGTAGTATATGCCTGTAATCCCAACACTGAGAGGCTGAGGCAGGAAAATCTCAAGTTCAAGTACGAGCCCACCCTGGGTAACTTAGCAACTTAGTGAGACCCTGTCTCAAAATTAACAATTTTGAAAGGGGCTGGGGAAGTCGTTCAGTGCAAAGTCCTTGAGTTCAATCCCGAGAACCCAAAAAGGAAAAGAAAATAGCTATTGTTATAATACCCAGATGAAGAAACTGAGACCCAGAAGGATTGCATCCCCCAGGAATCTCTCAGCTACTGAATTGTTAAATCAAGAAACACGGTTACTCTTTTTGACTTCTTTGTCTTTTTTGGTTTTTTCTCACTTCAAACACATATTGATGTACCATCATGTTAATCCATACCATGCATCTATTAGCCCTGTATCTCCTAGACTCTAGAGGAGGGCTTTCCTGTCCAGCAAGCATTTTGTTTGCTCCTTTCCAAGTTGCTAATGGGGCAGGAGAGCATAGAGTTGCTCCTTCCCGTTTCCAGCTGAAACCAAGATTGGTGCAGTCAGATGATTTGCCATGGCACACAGCATGACAAGGATCAAAGTGTCAGACTCTGAATGTTGTAGAGAATTCTACAGGATGAATGAATTATTCTTAATCCCTGTCCCATCCTTAAAGCCTGGCAATACTGATAGAAGCACAAAGGAAAGGCAGACCGTCATAAAATAGTACCAACAATTTAAAAGTATCCATGACATAAAGTACTGTTGATTCAAGTTTTCGTTCTAATGGAATTAAAGTTGTTTCATAACTCCCATCATTGGCAATATGTCAACTAGGGAATGTTTTCCTAATTATTCTGGAGTCAGACTTACTGTTCTTGGAAAGAATTAGAAGAGGAAAGAAAGGTCACTGTTATAAAAATAGGCATGGAAAGGGCCAGAGGAACCCAGATCCAGGATTTAACTCTGCCTGGATTTAGACCCTGAGGAAGAAGTCAGAGCACTTTTACAAGTGCCAACAGTCTGGTCATGATCCTAACCCCAGATGTGGCCCTTCAGCAATTGAAGAGTCAGATTAACTCTGAAAACTGCCCAATTTTCCTTTTATTAGAACTGTCCTTCCATTGTAGCCCACATCTTTCCCACTTCAGGCAATGGAAAGAAGAAAAGCCATGTACCCTGGCTCGAAGCTAAAAGCAAGATCTGCACACTCATTAGTCTCAGAACAATGCTCAGAGGGACAAGCTAGGTCTCCCATTTAACAAGTGAGAAAACCGAGGAGTAAAGAGGTTAACCAGCATGCCTGAGGGAGGTCACACAGATAGTAAATGGGAGAACCAGGGGAAAACCCAGGACTGTAAATAATAAATTTGACTTCCAGTAGCCATAAATCCACTTTTTCTTTGGGTGTTGATCCAGCAGAAGAGAAGCAGCAAGAAGATGGTCTGAAGTGGACTGAGGCCTAGACTATGAGTCCAGGAAGGAAAGAGACAGATCCCAGGGACCTTTGGGAAGCAAGTCTGTAACTGCAATGAGAACAGAATCCATGGTGGATCCATGCTCTCCTGCTTGTCCAGCTAAGATTTTTGGTAGTCCAAAGACAGTTGGTGACATGGCAAAAGCCTGCACGTGGAGGCCAGATAGACCTAAGCTTGGGCCCCACTCCAGCCATGACAGGCCGGTGACCCTGGACAGCCCAAAGCTGCAAGATTTCAGATCCTAGATGCCACTGTCTGAAATAGGTCTGCCTCTCTGAGCTGTGCTGAAGATTTGCTGAGATGTCAAGTGACAAGGGCCTGGCACATTGTTGGGGCCACAGTTGGAGTACATGAGTGAAAATTGCCACGTGCCCCCCTCTCCCACTTTGGCAGTGCCAGGACTTCACGCTGTTCATGACTCTCCTTTCTCAACACTGCACTCATGATGGAAGAAGCAGCAGAAAATATGAAGGGAGAGGTGAATGTTGCTCAGGGAAGTACATTGTAGGCTTGTATCCCTTCTGCATGCATGGTGGCTAAGATGCCAAATGACCACTACAAACATCAGGTGCATTCACCTTTTTGTTGGAAGCCAAAAAATGCGGGGATGGGTGGGACCGGGGCTGTAGCTTCAGTGGTAGAGCACCTGGCTGGCATGAATGAGGCCCTAGTTTGAATCCCCAGCACAAAGGATGGGGGAACAGTGCAAAATTGAAATAAAGAATTATATGGCCATTAGGGCCGGGGATTTAGCTCAGTGGTTTCGCCACCTGCTGCGCAAGCACAAGGACCTGAGTTCGATCCCCGCTACCAAAAAAAAAAAAAAAAAATTATATGGCCATCATCTTTAAAGGTACCGTCAAAAATAGCATCCAAGGGCTGGGGATTTAGCTCAGTCTCACATTTAGCCTGCCTCACAAGCATAAGGTCCTGAGTTCGATCCCCAGTACAAAAAAAACCCCACAAAAATAGCATCCAGAATGTTCTTTCTGCAAAGAACGTTCACTGGGATCTGAAATAGTGAGAATTGAAGACATGTCTAGTGACATAATGGACTGTTCCCTTTACGGTGAACTAAAGATATTGGCAGCTGATCCATAAATAATAATAGGATACAATTTTTCTGTCTTAATTATAGTAGCAATTTAGAATAAAATTAAACACAACTCAAAGTAGACTGATTGGCCTCTAATTCCAGCTCTGCCACTCACTATCCCAGCTGTGTGATGTTGGGCAAATTTCTTAGATCGTTCAAGCCTCAGTTTCTTCATCCATAAAGTGGGACCGATAGGACAAAATTTGTTAGTACATGTAAAACACTTAAAAGAATCTCTAGTACACATTAAGACTCAATAAATGTTGGCTATTGCCGTAATGGGTGTTAATTCCCTGAATGTGTGCCTGAGGGAATTCCATGGGTTTACAGAATGAAGGGAATATGAGTAAACCAAGAACCCTATGGCTGGAGCAAAAATATCAGAGAATAGCAACATGCTTGTATATTCACAACCAACAAATGTGAGTTTCAATATTGGCGTCACCACTGGGCTTGGACAAGTCACTTAAATTCAGGAGCTTCCATTTCTTCCCTTGTAAAAAGGAAGCTGGAGTGAATAACTCGGCTTTGCCTTCTGTGTATAATTATTGGTGCATAAAGAGCCTGCTGCCTGGTATTTTGGCTTTTTTTTTTTTTCATGCAGTAGTGGCGATTGAACACAGAGCCTTCTTAGTGAGCTACATCCCCAGCCCCTGCTTTTGTTGTTGTTTTAATTTTGAGACACTCTTCCTAAATAGCCCAGCTGGGGCTCCAACTTGCAATTCTCTTGCCTTAGTCTCCCAGAGTGCTGGGATTACAGGCATGTGCTGCCACGCCTGGCTCATTTTAACTTTTAATCTTTGGACTTGGTGATGATTTTCTTCTGCTTATTACAGAGTATACCTCCTGGGAGGAGCTGCATTTCAAGGCTACCTGTTCAGGCCTTGGTGATCCATTAACACTTTGTCAGTGTTATGCGAATTGGTAGGAGGAGGGCTGGAACACAGCCTTGGAGACAACTCGGAGGAAATGAGGGAAGGAAGACATGGGTGGGCTTCCAACAGCTCACTTCCTTCACAGCCCTACTCGGGAATGTCTTAACACACTTTCACTCGTGTGCTATCATTAACTGCCAAGTAAGAACTATGGCCAGTCTTTTTCTATTTTTATGGAAGATATAAAATTTGGTGGTGTGGAACTTTCTTCCGTATTTATAGGAGATGAATGAATATACAAGAAATGAAATAAGCTGGGTGTGGTGACACATGCCTATAGTCCCAGCTACTTAGGGAGGCTGAGGCAGGAGAATCACTTAAGCCAGGAGTTTGAGGCCAGCCTGGGCAGCATAGCAAGACCCCATCTCATAAAGAAAGACAAGAAAAAGAAAGTAAGGGAGGGAGAGAGAGAGGAAAAGAAAGAAGGAAAATAAAAAAGGAAGCCCTAATAGACATTGTTTTCTGTTATTATTGTTGTTGTTTTGCTTTTTTTGTAGGGTTTTTTTTTTTTTCAGAACTGGGGCTTGAACTCAGGACCTTGTGCTTGCCAGGCAGGCGCTGTGCCACCAAGATAAATCCCCGGCCCCTTTTGTGGGTTTTTTTGAGACAGAATCTCACTGTGTAGTTCAGGCTGTTCTTGAACTCACTATGTAGCTCAGGCTGGCCTTGAATTTGTGGCAATCCTCCTGCCTCAGCCTCCCAAGTGCTAGGATTACAGGCATGTGCCACCACCCCCAGCTTAGCCATTGTAATCAGTGGAATATTGGGAGGAAATACATTATGAAGATTTCTTGGGCTGAGGATTTAGCTCGGTGGTGCCACCACCTGCCTCAAAAGCAAGCACAAGGTACTGAGTTTAATCCCTGGTACCAAAAAAATAAAACTAAAATATAGAAAAGATTTCTTTCCTCTGCAGGAAGCTGACTTAAAAGCACAGCCTCTTTGGATAGAAGTTCCTGGATCCTCTCTCAGCAGGTTCTACTCCCAGCTTGCCCCAGCAGAAGGTTTAGGTCTTGTTAGTCTCCCTGGTGATGGTCCCAGAAGCCCTCCAAGGAGACTTTAGTTTAACACAGTTTGTGTAACATTAGCTGAGGCCCTACTATGTGCCTGCCCTACACTGCGCCAGTCACTTGAGTCCAGAGTTAGCTGTGACAGAGACAGCTGTCTCTCCTCCAAAGAGTTTCCGATCCTCATTTGCACATGTGGCTTTCAAGTCTAACGACTACATTCTCCTGCCTCATTTGCAACTAGAAGTAGTCAAACTGACCAAATCATCCCAGTGGCATATAAACAGAAATGTCATGTGGCAGTTTCCAGGAGCATTCTTAAAAGACAGTAAGAGATAAGCCCTTTGCATGGTTTTTGAGGTGTTTTTGGTTTTGTCTTTTTGTGGCACCGGGGAAGGAACCCAGGGCCTCATGCCTGCCAGGCAAACACTCTGCCACTGACCGACACCCCCAGCCCTCTGTTTGCTGCCAGAGCCTGGTCTACGAACATCCTGGACCTTCACAGGCAGAGCAACATGGTTGAAGCAACCTGTGCCTTTGACACCATAGAGCAGCACATCAACCCTCAGATAGGAATCTTAGGTGGGAAACCTAAACCTCTCTGTTGTTTCAGCCATATTTTCAGTTTTGTTTTGTCTTTTGTTGGTTTCTTTGTTGGTTCTGGGAATCCAACCCAGAGCCTTGGGAATGCTAAGTGCACAATCTGCCACTGAGCTGTACTCCCGGTCCTTGTTTTAGGTTTTATGAGATTGAGGGTCAGAGTTATTTCTCACTCGCCTGAGAGCTGAGTCTTCAGTACTGGTGAGACTATTCCATGCCTGTGCTATATTTGTGAAAAAAGAGGAAAAGAAAACAAGGCTGAGGGTGTGGCTCAGGGGTAGAGTGCTTACTCAACACTTGTAAGACCCTGGGTTCAATCCCCAGCACTGCAACTAAAATAAAACAACAAACAGAACACAGCCAGAAGGACCAAAGGCCTACAAAAGAGTAGAAAATGAAGGAGTTATGTTTTCCAAGTGTGTGTCTGTGTGTGTGTGAGTGTGTGTGTGAGAAAGAGAAAAGAAAATACAAATGTCTCCAGTCGTTCTGAATGGTGATAGAGGTATGTTTGTGTGTAGTATTTCTCACTAATGTTATACATCTTCATAAAACTTCAGATCACAGTAAGCCCTTTTCCAGGCAGGCAACTAAATCAGAAAAAAGAGTTACTAGAATGCAACCAGCAACTCAATTATTTTTACATGTACAACATGCTACTTTTAAAAAATCATTTTACTTACACAGTGATAATACCTAAGTGAGATAGATATTGGGGAAAGACTGTGAAGAGGACAGATATTTTCTAGGGACAAAATGAGAATGAATAAGCCTTTCTCAGGAGACCAGGTGAGAGAAACAGCCAACTCTTCGGCTTCTGATCTCAATTTGCTGTAAGGCCTTAAGTGAGCTATAAACATCTTGGCCCTTATTAAAATAGGGTGGTAAGTTCATTTAGAGTGGGCATTGTTAAGCTTTGATTTCAAATCCAAATTGAGACTCTCCCACAAAAGCTATAGGGTTTGTAAGCTGTTCACTACTCCAGGGGAGGTAAGGAGATAACTCTGGAGCACTGATGCAGATACTCCATGCGCTAACTTAACATAAAGGCTTCAAACTTCTATTTCCTTGACAGGGAAACATCATGGTCTCTGGCCTTTTCTACATGCTTTAGTCTTGGGTGAGAAATGCTCTTAAGGAAACTATGAAGCCACTTTAGAAGTATTTCTCCTTTCCCATACTAGCTATTATCAGCAACAACTCATTTTCCATCCTCTGTGTTTCTTGAGTCTTCACAACTGTGGCCGTCATTAGTCTAGCCATGTCTTACCATTTCCCTAATGAGAAGTGTGAGAAGACAGAATTCAGAAGTATGACAGAGCAGGCCAAGGGACATGGCTGTTAACTTTTCCATCCCCATCTACCCTGTAGGTGCAAGTTTGAAGGTTTGGGAAAATTCCCTTGATGGTTAGATATAATGATTTCCAATGAGATCAGATTAGCACTTTCAAACACAATTTTTATGGTGCTGTCAGGTCTATTTTCAGACTACAAATGAGGATGTGGAACAGCTGTCCACAGTTCTATACAGTTGTTTCTTAGGTGAAAACCCAGCACCTCAAAACTGAAAGCAAGATCCATGCTCCTAGATTTCCTTCATTCAATAGGTATAGACAGAGCCAGGTGTTGGGTCAGAGCCCAAGGGCTGAGGTCAGAGTCATGTGCAACATCTTTGCCCATTGGTTGTGTTTACTGAGGCCTCTGTGCAACCAGAGTGGGCCAGTGGTCAGGGAAGTTGATGTTAAGCCTGCTCCTGCCGTTGCCTGGCTGGGTGTCACTTGAGGAAAGAGACTACCAGTTCCAATTCTGTCACACCCTGACCAGTTCACACCATCAAATACCAAGGGAAGTTAAGGGAATTTTTTTTCAGGGTGTCCCAAGTATGATATTCTGTGATTCCTGCAAAGAACACACACCAGTGCCTACAGAGTAGGCTGACAATGGAAATGGGAGAAATGGCCTTTGTTACATTAGGAAATTAAATTAATATAAAGGCAGATTTTCTGCTCTTGTTGATAATATTGGCAGGTATTTCATTTTCAAGTGTTTTTACATTTTATAACTTATTTGAATTGTTATATGTCTCTAAATGCACCTAACAATCATCCTAGCCTAGAAATGGCCTACTAGGTCGATGGGAGGCAGTCCCTTAACCCAAGGAAGACGCCCACTAGATGGGAAGCCGGGGAGTGAAGCAGGTGATGTCCCCTACCCCGAGGCCTCAGCATTCTACCAGGGCTGGGGCAGGCCTATCTAAACTCCCCAGCCTCCTGGATAATCTCACCCCAGCCTCAGTCTCTCCAGCCTCCTCCAAGTTTCTAGGTCTGTCCAGGCCTTTCTACTCTGCCTACAAAAAGCGAACTCTCAGGACACCTATGCTTTCTGGTGGGTCCTAACGAACCAAGAGGGACAGAGTGGTCGGAATGCCCAGACCCAGAACAGCACGCAGGTCGTTACTCGCTGGTGGCTGGCTCAGCTGCCGCCTCCGTTTTAGGGGCAGGGCCGCGGGGAGGAGGAAGCAGCGACCCTGACAGGTAGCACTCTGCTCTGGGGTTGCAAGGTCAAGGTCACTGGCAGGTGCCGGTGACTTCTCGGCCTGCAGACTCCAGGTGCGAGGCTGCCGGTGGCGGCGGCAGGGCGGGGACTTCCACACACCCAACCGGAGGAAATTTGACCCTCCAGGAGCTACAGGCTGTGTCTGCGCCCTTTCCTGTTTGGGCTTAAAAAGGGATTCTCCGCCGGCTGAAAAAGGCTGGGGCTTTGGGAGGCAGAGGCGGTGTCCAGCCGCTTTGAGTTGTGGGGTGCCCTGCAGACACCCCTGAGAGACCTCACCGCGACTGTCCTTGGACATACATCGCTGCTTCCTGCTGGGTGTTCAAGAGCCCCTCACTTATTCCAGCCTGCCTTCCCCGGAGGCGATCCTCTCTCCCTCTAGTTCAAATAAAGAAGCCCATTTTCAGTATCATTTGGTTTGTGTAAAAGACTCTGAAGATAGACTCCAGTGTGAAAAGACACTTCACTCTCTTACTACTGGAGAAACTTTTAAGGAAGAAAGAAGAGTCTAGTACTCCCTTGCCCTAGGCATGTGATAAATTTTGTATTCTTTTTCCTGTTTTAAAAAAAAGAAAAAGTAAAACTTTTTGGAGGCAATTTTGACATTTATGAATTTACTTATTTCTTTCTCACTCTTTTTTTGGTGCTGGGGATCGAACTCGAGACCTTGCTCTTCGAGGCAGGTGGCAGAACCACTGAGCTAAATCCCTGGCCCCTGAATTTACTTATTATTCACTTTGTCTTTGAAATGTCGCTTCTGCAAATTGTTCCTATATGATGCATTCAAAACTATTTACTACAACATTTCAGTCATGATGAAAAAATGGAAATAACCCAACAACCCATCAATATGTGAGTAAAACGATGGTTGAATAAAACAATTCGCATATGTATAAAGGAATAACTATAAAAAGAATATCTACGTGTTCATAGCCAACCTGATCTAAGTTTATACTAAATTTTTAAAAATTAAATTGCAATAAAAGTTTGTATAGAATGATTCCACATTTGTTAAAATGCAGAAGAAATTGTAAGCAAAGTCTGCAACGAGTCAGATATGGTCAGTGACGTTTCCTGGGTAGTTACATAGGAAATACATGTATATATATATATATTTTTTTTGGTACCGGGGACTGAACTTGGGACCTTGTGCTTGCAAGGCAGGTGGTGGCACCACTGAGCTAAATCCCCGGCCCTATATATCCTATATGCACATACATCTGAAGGAATATATGCTCAAGGTTACTTTGGAGTAACGGGGGACTATTGTGAGGCATTAACTTGCCACAGAATACATTTCTTCAAAATTTACTATCTTGCTTATATGAGTGCATTAGTTTAGTGTTTCCTCCCACACGAGACAATAAAGATTTTTAAAAATCATACTCATTCCCCCATCCCAAGTCTGCCAGATTACTATCACTTGTATTCCCTCTGATCTTTTCATTACTGTGTTAATTTTTTCTTCAACTTTTTCTCTTCCCTGTATGAATATCTAAGAAACCAGCATTCCTTTAATTTCCACTTACAAATTTCCTGCTTCATACATGTGCGTAGTAATAAGTCTAATAAAAAAATTTCTACACAAAATATTTTATTTATACACAAAACCTATTTCCTTAAAAAGAAGTGAGAATATGACTTCCATTTAACCTGTAGATACAATTTTTATTTTCATTTCTTTTTAAAATTAATTAGGCTTTTTTGCAGTGCTGCAGATCACATTCCTACCATTTGAATGCAAGGATTTGGTACAGTATTTTTTGGCCCTTGGAAACATAATAGTTTTGTTGCTGCTTGTTTGTTTTGCAGTGCTGAGGGGGTCAAAACTCAGACCTTGCCCATGCTGAGCTAAACCCACAGCCTGGCTTCTCAGTTCGTCACCTGTTACATGTCAAGCTCTGTGTTGATGTGGTCTGTCTGTCCTCTTGGTGCATGCATTCTTTCCAGTGCAGCAAATCCAAAGAGTAGATGTTTAAAACATAGTTTTTATTTTTATTTCTATTCAATCAAAAAAGACTTCATACTTTGTGGATGAAATAGGCTGGAGAAGCCAAGAGTTCCAGGGAGAGCACTGGGCATGGGAAGGGCACTCTGGACCGAAGAGGGCACAGGGAGTGAGGCTGGGAGAGGATGATTGTGACTTGGAACATGGGTGCCGATTCTAGGATTTTTTTTTTTTCGGTACTGGGGATCAACCTTGGGTCCTTGCGCTTGTGCAACAGGCAGCAAAACCACTGAGCTAAATCCCTGGCCCCTCTAGGATTTTAAAATCAATCTGAATATTGTTCCAAAAACTGGAGTTCAGTTCATACTATAGGAATGAGCATAGCCACCCTTCAGATATGCAGGAATGAAGAGGTTGTCTGCATTTTAAAATATTCATATAGAAAAACAGCACTCAGCAGCAATCAGCAGGAAGAACACCCCACCTCCCATCCTACACACATCAGCAAAGCATCTGATGTGGTTCTGATTTACACAAAAACATTACATTTCCTTAAGCAAAATCTCTGAGCATTTCAGGCTCAAATCCACACCACATAATTCAAGATGTTTACTCATATTCCTGACAAGCCTCTCCTCTTTTTTTTAAGAAGCATTAATAGCATCAGAGTAAAATGCAGGTGCTCTGGATTCAAATCCTAGCTGTCATATATTAATTTAGGACTGCAGTAAAGATACTTAACTTTTCCGTACTCAAGTTCATCTTCTAAGGTGGAGATACTGACACTCCTCAGTTTGCAATGTTGCACAGTTTGTAAAAGTTGATGCATAAAAGGTTTTAAAACAGTGTCTGGCAGATACTAAGAATTTAAGAAAAATTAGCCACAATTATTGCTTATGCTTTTGTGCCTGCAAAAGCTTATTGTTCCCCATTCTCCCCTCCTTAAGACACAGTCACCTCCACATTTCTCAGGTTGTCTTAGTTCCACCCTTTCATTTACTGGTGTTTCTAATGATAGTTCCACCCCTATGGTTTGCCTTCTCCCTTCTACACAAAATGACTGTTGGGTTGGAGAAGCTCAGTGGTAGGGTTCTTGCCCAACATGCATGGACCCCCATACTGGAAACAAAAATGAAATAGAGAACTATACCATAGTGCCCCTCTTGCCCATGAGCACAGACACTGGGAGGTTACTGCTGTCCCATTAAGTGAGGTAGAGCTCTACACTGAACTTGCACAGGATTGGAACAAAGAGTATAAGTGTAACTAAAATGTGAAGAGGGCTGGGGGTTTAGCTCAGTGGTTCTGCCACTTGCCTCGCAAGCACAAGGTCTCAAGTTCAATCCCAGGTGCAAAAAAAAAAAAAAAAAATGTGAAGACCCTGCAGTTGTTTTTGTAAAGAGCTTATTGAATATGTCCAATATGCTAAATATTTTTGAAGCCACTGGGGCATTCAGAATCCAGAGTAAATACTGGCTGGAGGTTTGTCCTTTGGGTTTGTCTCTTCCCATCCCTGGCCTGAGTATTATGCTACCCTAAAGAGTACATTTCATCCACATGCAATAATGTAAGCTGCACCTTTTTTTGGACTTCTGCTGGCCTGTTTCCTTTCTTTTATATAAATGTGATTGCCCAGAATTTGATACTAAATACTTTTCTAGTCCTGTCCCTCACCTGAACTGTTAATTTTAATTAAAATTATGTACTAAAAATTAAAAATATAAAAATATAAATAAATAAAATTGTGTGCTAATAAAAAAAAAACTATACCATAGTGGAATGAATAAATAATAGGAAACCTGGACTCTATTCTTTCTCACCTCTTTTAATACTTTCTTTTTAAGCACTTTTATTAGCTGAGTGTTGTGGTGTGTGATTTTAATCCCAGCACTCTAGAGAGCTGAGGTAGGAGGATTGCAAGTTCGAGCCCAGCTTGGACAATTTATCAACTTGAAAAGACCCTGTCTCAAAGAAAAAAATTTTTTCTTTTTGGTAACAGGGATCGAACTTAGGTCCTTAGGGTTGCAAGGCAGCTGGCAGAACTACTGAGCTAGATCCCCAGCCCAAAGAAAAATTTTTTTAAAGAGGCAAACAGGCAGCTTAGTTCAATCAGTTCAAAAGACCCTAGGTTCAATCCCTAGTACCAAAAAGCAAAATAAAAATTTTATGGTGTATATTTTATATTTCAGAAAATTCACTCATTTTCAGATGTATAGTACAATGGCTTTTAGTAACTTTACCAAGTGATGCTACCATCACAAATCCATTTTAGAACATCTTCATCCTTGTAAGATCCATCCTGACTTTTACAGTTAATCTCCCTTCCCACCTCCAGTTTGAGCCAGCCACTAATCTACTTTCAGTCTCTAAAAATCATCTTTTTTGGACATTTTAGGTTAGGATTATGTAATGGAATTATATAATAAATAGTCTCATGTTTGGCTTCTATCATTTAGTATAATATCTGTGAGGCTTATCCATGATTCACATGTGTCAATAATTCAATAGTCTATCATTAATGAAATCAGAATGATTTTTCCTGCCATGTCATGAGACATTATATAACAATATTAAGAAAACATCATTAAAGCTCACTATGATTGCATCTGGGCACTCTAAGTCCTAAGTTATCTCCTTTATTTTCATCACAAAATTTTAAACTTCACAAAAGTCTTATAAGCTAATTAGGTGATACTACTATATCCATTTTCTTTTTTTTTCTTTTTTTTTTGTTTTTGGTACCAGGGATTGAACTTGGGACCTTGTACTTGCAAGGCAGGCACCAGAACCACTGAGCTAAATCCCCGGCCCTCCATTTTCAAGTTGAATAAACTAAAGTTTACAAATATGAACCTACTTGCCAGAGGTCACAAAACTAGTAGATGGCATACTGGTTACTCAAATCTAAGTCTCTGACTCCAAAGCCAGCATCAACTTGCACCACAAAATTAATAAAGGATCTTTCAATTCATACCTTTCCACTTTCACAAAAACAAAGCAAAGCATTCACATAACCCCACTGAACAAATGGAGAAATGGTCAGTGCTTTGTCAATTGTGAATCCCAATTATATAATCAGTTCTTACTCTATCATTTGCTCCACACTCTTTTTACCCACTCAGGAAAGAGCTGGTAGCCTCAAGGACCCAGGTCTGCTGAGGATTCCGATTGCTGAACGGTTTGCTTAGGGACCATCCCAGTGCAACTCCAGGGGAGACGGCTTAGTCTCTACCCATCGCAGTGTCTGACAGAGGCTGAGCACTTAAGAGGGGGGAGAAGAAGCCTCCCTAGAGCTCTACACCACCTACCATTAATTTTCAGGTTGGAATTCATGACATCGCCTTCTAACAGTGAGGCTGGACCCTTCCAACCCACTGCACCCCGGTACTTCAGGAACTATTTGGTGGGAAGATTCTGCTCACCCCAAAGCAACACTCAACATGCTTCTCTAAAGCCAAACTTTGAGAACTCTCCAGTTGCTTAGAGTAGTAACCTCTCTGGGATCTCATCATGAGCTTCCAGCCCCACACTTATTCCAGCCTATTACAGGCAACGCTCACCTGTAAACATGTTATTATGAACATATTAGTACTTTTATTTATTTGTTTGTTGTTGTTGTACTGAGAATTGAGCCTCGAACCTTCACACTGAGTTATATCCCCAGCCCTTTTTCAGTTTTTATTTTTATTTTGAGACAGGGTCTTGCAAAGTTTCCAAATTGCCCAGGCAGGATTCAAACTTGCAGCCCTCCTGCCTCAGTCTCCCAGAGAGCAGGAATTAAAGGTATGCACCACCACACCTGGCTTGTATTAGCAATCTTAGCCCCAGTGAACCACTCTCAAGCTAACCTATTTTTTTTTTTATTTTTTTTTTTGGTCCTGGGGATCGAACTCAGGTCCTTGCGCTTGCGCAGCAGGCGACGAAACCACTGAGCTAAATCTCCAGCCCTCAAGCTAACCTATTATTTCTGAGCTACTCTCAATACGCTCTCATTAATCACAAGAACAAGGGCTTCAGTGTGAAGCTTGCCCTCTCTCTCCTGAGGAGGCTTGGAAGGATGCAGGAGGCGACCTAGGGGATCTCTACCAGGGTGGAGGGGAGGAGCTAAGGCTGCTGTCCCTGGACAAGACCTTGAGGCAAGCACACAGACTGATACAATCCCGCTCAACAGCAGGTGACTTGGAAGGGGCCTCTGGACAGCACTTTATCCTCAGCGTGCAACGCTCTCACGCACCGCCAATCAATTCCCAGCATTACTATTTGGAGAATGAAAGTAAATATTTGTTGGTAAGAGCTATGAGGATAGTGGCTCTCCTTGGGGGTGCTGGGTGGTGGGAACGCTGGTTATTTTCTCTCCCCCCTCCCCATTAACGTTATTGGTACATTTTGGTACATTTTAAGTATAAAATCCAGTTACATTCATCATTGGGATCTTGTACCATTGCATGAGTCTCTTGGTTCTTATTTTTTTCCGCTTCCCTTTCCCTCCCTTCACCCCCTCCACCCTTCCCTACTTGCAAAGACCTTGTTTCCATTTTTTTTCTTCTTCTCATATTTTTTCCTTTCTTTTTTTTCCCTTCCCCTACCCCTCCCAATTCCCCTGCTCTTTTAGATCTCTTCTTCCTGTTACACAGTATCAGTTATACATTTTTTAAATTACAATATTAAGATCTAGGAGACATTACCACAGATTTTACAGAATTTAAAAAGAAAATACAAAGCATATTACAAAAATCTTTTTTGAAATAAATTTGACATCTTCTAAGAAGTACTTTGGAAGACAAATTAATGAAACTAACTCTGGAGGAAATATAAAATTTGAATAGCACCTATTAAAGAAAGTATATTCCTAGCTT
>NW_004624739.1:3385608-3406062 GCF_000247695.1 Heterocephalus glaber
CTCTGCCCTAGGAGGCTGGGATGGTGGCAGGGGAGCTTCCTTCTGGGTTCTGGGACCAGCTCAGCTTCTCTGCCCTAGGAGCTTGGGATGGCAGTGGGGAGCTTCCTGCCAGGTGCTGGGACCAGCTCACCTTCTCTGCCCTAGGAGCCTGGGATGGAGGTGGGGAGCTTCCTTCCAGGTGCTGGGACCAGCTGAGCTTCTCTGCCCCTACCTCACTATTTCTAAGAAGTACATGTCCAGTGAAGACACGGGAAAGTTCAGAAAGGCTGGGATGGAAGGAAAGACACTGGTTATTTTCTATTACTCAGCCTGTTGCTGATTACAAAGGTGTGTTTACTTTGTGAAATATCTTGATCATTTATGACTTTTGCATGTTTTTGTACACAGTACTTTGATCACATTTATCTAGAAAGAAAAAATAAATACTTCAGAGTGCAAATACCTAGCACAATGCCAACACATGGAAGGTGGGCATTACCAGTGTGCCAGAGTCTGGGATGAGCCCATCTTCATGACAAGCAGGCACAAACAGTATTCAGACTGCTGTCATCATGAAGCTTTCTTCACAGGGAACAAGTTCCATGGCTCTGCCCGGGGTGTCCCAGCTGGTAAAGCTGTAGAGCAGGGATCCAGGGCCGCTGTCCTTCAGCCTGATTCGTCCCCACTGAGCCAGAGGAGAATAGATCGTGATTTCCACCTCGCCAACGGGGGAACGGAGTAGGGGGTCCTCCGTGGACACAGCATCAGGAGGAGGTCTCGCCCCGCCTAGGCAGGGTTCTCTCCACCCCAAAGCCTGGGGTCTTGGGTCTTGAGTTTCTCGAGATCCCTCCCCCAGCCCAGTCTGCCAGCCCTCTGTCCGTCCATCCAGCGACTTCATGGCCAACGCCCCTTCGGACCCCCACCCACCCCAAGTGCGGTGCCCTCTGACCTACCTCGGAAAAAGAAACAAAACAATATCACTATCGGATATTTTCCTATGATCCGACTGAAATTGGCAGGAGGGGAATACAAAAATACAAGAGCAGCACAGCTTTTTCTCATGTGAACCTTCTAACAACACGGTGTGGTGGTGCACACCTGTAATCCTAGCTACTGGGGAGGCTGCAGCAGGAGGATCTCCAAGTTCCAGGCCAGCCTGGACAGTTTAGCAAAACCCTGTCTCAAAACAAAATTTTGAAAAGTCTGGGGATGTACCTCAGTAGTAGAGTACTTGCCTCAAATGTTCAAAGCCTTGGTTTCAATTCCCAGAATGAAGAAAAAAAACACCCTACAAACAGAAGCCTCCCAAATGTGGTTCCCTTGATTGGTTAAGGGCAGGCATTACAAGCCCTTATCTTCCCCCCTGTAGACCCTGTTCAGAGTACCCAGAGGGAAGTGCTCTCTTTCACCCAGCTGGGGAAACATGCACCAGTCACTGACTCAGTTTCCACATCTATGAAATGGACAAAAACACCAGGAACTAATTCATAAGGGTCCAATTAGATAATCCCTACAAAGTACAGCATATGGCACATAGGTGCTGGACAAAATTTCCTTTCTCCTCCATCTCTAGTTATTTAGTGCTTGTTCTCAATGTCCCCCTCGAATCTCCAGCTGAGACAACCCTCTCTCTGCCTACACAGGTAGGAGACACCTCTAGGCTAAAGACAGGCACCCCAGCTCCCTTCTGCCTATCCTCAACCAGACCCCATAGCCCTCTCTGCACACTGTTCATGCTGTTCCCTTCCTGAGTTCTGATCTAAGCCTTCCTCCACTGTGATCCTTTATACAGTGGTGTTGCCAGGTCTTTTGCACACAAACCCACACAAGCACACACTTACAGGCTGCTAAGGCTCAAGTTAAATGCCTAGCACCAAGCTTTGCTGGCTCAAGAAATGTCTGTTCCAAGGAAGCCGTGAGCTGTGGCTAGAGAGGGCCAGGCCCCACCTCCGACCTCCCCACCACATCCCTGCAGCCCCTCCCCATGCCCGCAGCTGGTTAAAAAGTAACTGTCCCACCCACACACCCACTCAGAGGCCATATTCACCCTAGTCGTGGTGACAGGTTGATGACTCCTGTAACAGGCCCCTTTCCTCTTCTGGGGGTTCCTGCCTGTATGGAGCCTGGTGGATGGGCCACCAGTGGAGCCAGAAACCTGGGGAGAATGTCTCTGGCTGCCGCTGATTTCTGTTAATAGAATGGATGTTTTTCTACAATTACAACCTGCCCTCCTCCATTACCTCTCCTGTGTTTCCGAGGTAGTAAATACCAGGGATATGCATTACACTTCCCATAACTTACTTTCAATGATCAGAAAAGCTTCTATTAATAGACCCACTGTTGACAAAGAGTCTGGCCCCAAAGCTGGCTCACAGGGAGGCTCCAGGGCAGTGGCTACATGCTCAGCAGGGAGACGACCACTTCCCTGGCAGCTGTTCCAAGGTCCACTGTCCCTTTCCAGAAAGTTAACAAGAGACTAGAGATTGATGATTAAAAATATGGACCAAGGCTGGGGGTGCAGCACAGAGGTAGAGTGCAGGCTAGCTAGAAAGGCTTCACCTTTCTAGAGGTGAAATATACATATATAAAGATCACACAACTTGCACATGCCTGTATGCCAGCACTCTGGGAGCCTGAAGTCAGAGGATCAGAAGTTCGAGCCCAGCCTTGGCAACTTAGCAACTTATGGAGACATTATCTCAAAATAAAAGATAAAAATAAAAGAAGGTCCAGAGATGGAGCTCAGAGAAAAGGTCTGGGGTTCAATGCTTAGTATCACAATAAATAAGGAATATCAAAAACTTAACCTGTTATTATTGATGTTATTACTGATATTCAAGCATGATTAAACTGTCCTTATGAATTAATCAATTTCTCTCAATTTTTATTGTTTCTCATTTGTGTTGCATGTGGACACATTTGGGAAGGAAAATTCTAAGAAGAAGAGAAAGAAAGATAGGAAGAAAGAAAGAAAGAAAGAAAGAGAGAGAGAAAGAAAGAAAGAAAGAAAGAAAGAAAGAAAGAAAGAAAGAAAGAAAGAAAGGCAGGAAGAAGAGAGAAATGGGGAGAAAGAAAGAATCTGAGATGGTTGGACTGTGGTAAATTTTTTATTTCAAAAATTATTTTCCATCAACATAATAGTAGTGCCAAGTGTTCAATAAATTATGTCAAAATAACTCTTTCCTGGACCTTAAGAAATTCCAGAAAGTTTAGGTGAGAGGAGATTGCTCAAAGTCAAGTTGGCTGGGTCTCAGAGCTGGAGGGAAGAGAGAGGTGCAGAGTTATGAAAGCACTTACTGGTTAAAAATCTGCCTAACAGCGTCCTAGAGGCTCCTCCTACCCTGACCCAAGTAACAAGCTCTCCTCTCACTGACAACCTCACTCACAGCTACAATTTACCCAGAAGCCTGGCCTTGCCTCTTCCCACTTCCAGGCCAGCACAAGGAAAAAAGCTTTCTTGAATTCAATACTGCAGGAAAAGTAGTGAGACCTGACTCCTTCTCACTCAGCATTTCGCACACACACACACACACACACACACACGATTCAGTGTGTTCTGAGTTTGGATCACATGCCCAGGAAGCTGCATGCTCTTTCAAAGCCTTTCTGAAGGTAATGCAATGGAGGTGCAGGGCAGCCTTGAGAAGCTATTCACAATTTATCTGGCTGCAGAAGCCCAAGGAAGAAAAAGAAGTAACCCCACCCTTCTCCTATACCTTTCTGAAACCCTACAAAGTTGATTTCAGGCCAATTACTCCACTTCTTCCCTAGAAATGCCTGCTTCACAGAGCCCTAAACTGGCTGTTCTGAACTACAGGTGACTTTGCCCTCCAACTGATGTTTATCAATGTCTGTAGATATTTTTGGTTGTCACAACTAGAATAAGTTCTACTGGCATCTAGTAACTAGAGGCCAAAGATGCTGCTGAACATCCTACAATGCACAGGACGGCAAAATATTATCTGGCCAAAGTGTCAATAGTATCCAGGTTGAGAAATCTTGGCCTAGAGCAAAGCCCAACACTTTAAAAAAAGCAGACTCTCAGGACTCCACCATCTATGGAGGGAGAAAGCAGACTGAAGCCTCAGAAGGGGAGCCCAAGAGAATCCTTTCCCAGGCGCCAGCAGACCCCTTCCTCTTTCTGCTTTGCCTCCACACAAAACCCTGGCATCTGAAAAGATTAAATAAAACCCATGATCCCAAGCCCCTCAGGCTGTATAACCCTGCCCCTCATATCCTATTTCCCTCCTGCACCCCCTCACTCTTGGGGAAATTCAAATAGTAATCTTTGCTGTCTGGGCCTCAAAGACCTGGCCTGGTTTGCTTCCTCTCCCAGGGACAAAGTATTCTGGACTCCTGTCTCCCCTTGAGATGAACCCCCAACCCTGCCTCTTCCACCAACTGTAAGTTTTTCTTCCCCATCTCCCTCTACCCCTCCTTTCCTTTCTAATTAAGCCACATCCAGGGTGTTGGGAAGGAGGGGGAAAGGATTCTGAAGACTTCCGTGCTGCAGGTTCTGGGGGCCTACAGCCTCATGGATTTTGTGAGGTGCCAACCACGCTGTGATCATTAAACCCCACCGTGCTGGTGATGGAAGGGGGAGGCTTTTTTGTTGCTGTTAACCTGGGAGCCAGCTACATCTTGTTTATCAGACTTGTTTTAATTCAGCTTGGTCAGGTTCCAAGTGTTGAGGTAGAGATTAAAGGCAACTGAAGAATCCAATTAGCTGCCCAGTCTTCTTTAAGCTAAAAACTCAGGTCACAAACTAGATCAAAGTGAAATTATTTCTCGACAGCTCTGTTCATTAAGGGGAGGGTGGGAGCTCACACTGCTAAGCTGGGCTCATTACTGGGACTGGCATTTTAAATACAGTATCTCCCCCAAATTACATGTTTCAGAGGTCACAGGGAGAAACTCAGATTATCTTACATGAAGTCCCTGGCTAATAGAAACCAGAAAGCCAAAGAATGAGCATAGGGCTTCTAGGAAAAGGCTTAAACAAGGCTCCAATTTTCCTGGGAAGGAAAACCAAATCTGGAAACTGAAATTGGCAATAAGCACTCCCAACTGGAGAATCTGTCCTCTGGGGCATCTAGAGAACTAAGAAATCCAGGCTGGTCTTCCAGGTGACCCTATTCACACACTTTCCTAGAGTCCCTCAGACCTCTTTTCATGGTTAGATGCAGCTGCAAGGGAGGCCCCTTCACTACCCTGGCAACCCTTCACAGCCTTTTTCCAGCCCCAGGCCCCAAGCAGCCTTTGCAGAAAAACCACTCACCATTTCTGGACTCTGTGTCACAGGCAGAGTCATTTCCAACAGCAAGAGATTCCCCTGGGCCTTTGTGTCTCTCTGGGCTCTGGGAGGGGACTGGAGAACAGAGGCAGAGGAGAGCAAGGAAGGCCCTGATAGCATTCCCTTCCCATAGGGAGGATCAGATATTGGATTGCTGCGAGGACATTTAGAAACCCATGATCTGTGTGAGAAAGAGGAAGAGAGATGGAAAATTACATTCAAGACAGCAATAATAGGACACATGACAACACCCTCCCATGAACACTGATTTTGAACTGAGCCAGGAAACCTTTAGGCACAATAGCTTTTCCCCCTCTATTCCCTTCCGCTTAGGAAATTCTGCTTCACCTCTTGTACAGTGAAGAATCTCTAGGAAGAAGAGGGGATACTGGGGACTCTTTAGGCCACAAGCTTGTGGGACACTGGACGTGGATCAAGTTTTTCATGCTTTGAATGTAGCCACCATTGGGGTCTCTGAAATATGAACCATCAATGAGACTTTTCCTCAAACTTTCCAGACTCTACATCCTATCCAGGTGGGGCCTAGAAGCAAAGTCAAATGCACCTGCAGGTCTGATTCCCTTGCATGGTAGGAGAGTGGGGATAGAATGGAGGACATGGTTGGAGGGGGGGATAAGAAAGAACAAGGAGTCTGAAAGGTTTATTTTGTTTGTTTTGTTTTGGGGGGTTGTTTGTTTGTTTGTCTGTTTTTTGAGACACGGTCTTGCTATTAGTTCAGGCTGGCCTTAAAATATGTAGCCCAGGCTGGCCTCGAACTTGCAGCAATCCTGCCTCAGCTACCCAAGTGCTGGGATCACAAGTGTGTGCAGCCACACAGGGCTGAAAGTTTTGATCTGTTCCCAACTGTTTAGCTGCTTCACAGCTAAATCCTCCGTCAGGTCTGGGAGATGCTGGGAAACCGTATTATGCAGTCACTCAAAGCGTGAGGTTTACTTTGGAGATGCAGCCTCCCAGGCCCCCCAGGAGCTCTTTGCAGCTCTGGCTACAGCCTGCATCCTCAAGAGGAAGACTGGCAGCCTACATCTCTTCTTTAGGATCTCCCCTGCCATTAATGGATATAAGGACCCCAGACCCGAAGCCCAAGTAACTGTAGCCCAAATGGAGGATGCATTTGGAACAGGATCAAATCAAGTCTGCTAGGTTTTATTTTTCTTCTCCGTGTGAGCATTTCCCTCTCTGGAATTTCATCATCCACACCCGCCTATTCTCCATGCCCTGAGGCTGCATCAGCGCTGCCAGGCCTCAGAAAATGTGCCCTGGATCTCACAGATTTTCTCACGTGCCCCACAACACGCAAGGAGTGCCCAATGTTTTTGTTTTGTTTTAAATCAGCAGCCTAAATGAATTTCAAACTGTGATCTTTTTCTACGGAGAAAGAGGGGACCTCAGCCAGTGGTGGTGGCGGAAGGTCGCGATAAGGGGAACCGGGGCCCAGGGGCTGCTCGCCTCCGGCAAAGGGCAAAGAAGCCCTGGGCCGAGCACCCGCGGCTGCCACCGCCTCCCAAGGGCAGAGCTCGAGTTTTGCGCCCGCCCTGAGGGCGAGTCAGACGCGTCTTATCCTGACGCTGGGGCTGAACGCAGCCCCTACACGACATCTCGGCCTTGTTTTTGTCCTAAAAGCCTGAGCTGAATGGAAATTTGGGGCAGGGCCTGGGGGTTCTCCTGTTGACTTGCAAACGCACACCTTTGTTGCTCAGGGGCCAGCCGCCGCCACAGCGTGTGGATCCTTGTACCGGTCACTCGCTCGGCGGAAGGTGCAGCAGCCCGCACGCGGGGCCCCAAATGTGTGTCGTAGGTGGGGGGAAGGTGCCAGAGAAGACCTTACAAGGTTCCTGGTGGCACGCCTTGTCCTCCCGGAGGGTGGACTTGGCCAGGGCGCGGACGTGCCGGCCCGGGGATGGAGGCGGGGTCCCCCAACCCAGCTGCTCTGGCCCAGCAGCACTGGGGACCCAAAATAGCAAGTTCATCCTGGGTCAGTCTTGCGAGAGCTGATCCGATCCCGCACCCCAACAGGGCTCAGTCCTCGGATCTGAGAACTGATCTTATTTCTCTCCGGAGCAGCCTCAGAGTGGGTCCGGGTATAGGGGAGGGCGGCCTGGGGAGTATGAGGGAGAGGCAGAAGACTCCCGAAGAGCGCGAGTGTGTGGCCCAGAGCGAGGCGGGAATGAGGGTTCCAACGTCCCCAGCCAGCCGTGCACCGGCAGGCCTCAGGCTCAGAGGACTACAAGGGCCGCTGCTCTGCGCCTCTGCTCTGTCCGGTGTACCCCGAAGCTGGCGAAGAAGCCACCCGTCAAATACTTCGAACAATCCGGGAGAAAGAGAGAGAGAGAAAGAAAAATCCAGTTTTCCTAATGTAAACGTTGCGACTCATTCTCCCTGTTTTCCTGGCTTCTCATAAAGGTGGCCGGGGCCGTTTACAGTAAGAGCAGAATAATGTTTGCGACTGTACGACATAATCATCTCCAGACTTGCCTCTCCCCCGCCCCCAGCTAGGTTTTCACCAGCGAAAGGGGCTGATCCATTTGCACACATTAAACATCTTGAACGCATAATTATGGGCTGCAGACAGGCTGGACAATAAAATATCTCGGCCCGATATGTTTGGAAGCCCTTTGCGACTGTGCCTGGAATAAATAACAACCGCTTTCTATGTCCTCAGTCATCTAACTGCAGCCACCGTTACTTCAGAACACCTCTACCCCACCTCGCCGGTGCTTTTGCCAACCGGCAGCGGGGTGGAGGGTGAGCATGAGCGAGAGAGCCTGGCCCCCGGGAGCCATCTCCCTGGCCTAGCTGGCCAGAGGTGGGTGTGGGCAAGGATGAGTGGAATATGCTGAAGAAAATGTGTTCTGAGGTCTGCCGGCCGGCTTCCTCATTAGGGGCTCACAAGGAGGGTGATTTAGGCCTCAGAGTCTCAGCACCAAGCCCTCTCCAGCCTCACCCTAGCCACGTAAAGACTAAAGAATTTGGAGAAACAGATTGTCTTTCTCCTGCCTCCAAACCACCCTCAGAATCACATCTCTAGAGTGAACTAGCTCTTACCACCTGAGCAATCTGCTGCAGAAGAAAGTATGGGTTATTACTGGGAGGAGGAAGCTCAGGTGGTTATTTTCAACCTTGAAGTCTGCAACTCTCTAGCTTCCCTGGAGCCTGAGTTGCCTGATCTGTAAAATGGAGATGATTATAACAACCTCGGGACCTACTTCCCAGGCCGTTATGGGGAAGCACTTTTTAAAAAGTTTTTTATTGCCATATAACTTACATATAGGCAAGTATACAAATCTTAAGCACCCAGCTCACTGATTTTTATATATGTATACACTCGTGAAACTACTACAAAGACCAAAATATAGAGTATTACCAGCTCCCAGAAGGCTCCATGGAGAAGTTTTAAATTTTAGTTAGTGATAATATTGTCTCTAACTCAAGAGGTCAGCACCTGGGTCTAGTATATGAAGCTTCTTGACACTCGAGGACAAGAAATGATAAACCACAAGCTGAGAATGTACCTCAGAGGTAGAGCACTTGACCTTGCATGTGAGAGGACCTGAGCTCCATCCCCAGCAACATCAAGGAAAAAAATTTTGATAAACTAACTACACAATCAAAGGATATTTACTATATATATGGTATTCCCACTATAGCTATGAGCTGTGGGAATCTCTTCTCTTGTGGACATTGTGACCTTACCTACAAAGCTTCAGGCACTCGGGGCTTGGGAGAAAATTAAAAATAGGGATTTAACTCATTTTGAGACAATGGGTGAGATTCTTAGTTGATACCTGTAAAACTGATGTCCAACACTTGGTGTATCTCATTTCAATGTTCTGTCTTGAATCTAAATCTGTTTGATGCTACAGAAAATTCCCCAGAAAGATGTTTGGCTATGAAATACATGGGGGCTCCATTGTTTGTAGGATGCAACCACAATAGCTAACAACTATAGTTGGTGCCCTTCACAAGTAATACAAAAGAATTTATGGGGGAGAGGAGTTGAATATTTCACTCCAACCCTCTGACCCCCAACTCTTCTGAGAAGAAGTCACTGCTACTTTTCTATCCTTCCAGATAAGTCATTTAAACAGCACAGTGGAAACCTTTACTATACATGCTGAGCTGACCTTGGGTGTTTTCTTAAACATTGCCCAAGACGAGTCTCCATGACAGGTGTATTGGCTCAGAAAGTTATGTTCAGACCCAATGACTCAGCCAGATGACATTAAAGCTAACCTTGTTCAGGCTGACACACAGAAGGGCCGCTATAGCCTGGCTTCTAAATCCTAATCTAGATAAGCTTGGCAACCCTCATTACAATCAGCTAAGTTGCCTTTGCCACCAAAACCAGAAACCCCTTCTCTCCCAGGACTAGCAAGCAGAGCAGGCTAGGAGAAATAATCAGGGGTCTGATCATGACTGTGGGGCTCCCACCACTCTCTGGAGTTAGGGGAAATTGGAAGTGCCTCTTGGAATTTTTAACTATTCTGTTTTAGCCACTATAAAAACTGCTCTGGTCATTAGCCCACCCTGGGTGTCCCCCTCCAATCCTATTTCCTCAGTCCTTTTTGGCGCTTGATGGGAAGGCCCCAGTTTTGGCCCCCACCCAGGCCGGGGCAGAGGCAGGAGGGCACGGTAGGGGCCTAGGGCTGTGCCTCCAGACCTTAAACCCCAGTGTTCTCCAGGAGAAGTTGGAGGAAACGAGTTTACCACCTGGGCGACCTTGACTGCAGCCGATTAAAGTTTAATCCGAGGTGTGTGCTCAGCCTTGCCATGTTATTTAAACACATCAAAGGTCATAAAAAGATTCCAATGGCGTGAGCCCGTCCCACGCGGGCCCACAGGAAGCCAGCATTTGATTCTGGTTGATTTCCAGAGCCAGGATGTAGATCGAGGGGCAAGTACTAGAACATAAGAAACAAAAGGAAAAATTTGCTTTCATAACAAAACACCAGACTTCAAAAAGCAGCAGGGGAAGTCGAGTCTCTAACATCAGGACGGAGAGAGGAACTTGCAATTCCAATTAACTGGGAAGACATCTAGTGGGAGGAGATCGCAACTGCAATGGCTTCCTGTGAACATCCTCTGCCCACCGCGGCTGCGCTGGGAGTGAGGGGGGCCTGAAGAGAATACCCTTTCTCCCTGGCGACGCTTTCAACAACCAAGTGCTTTCTCTGCTGTCTTCAGGACTCCAGGACTAGGACCGTACTCACACTCTGGACCAAGGCATCATTTCCACCTTGAGAGGACCTGTCTGGCTGCTGTCGGCTTTCCTGTTCCGGGTTGAAGTGCTGGTAGCTGCCAACCGCAGGAGCCAAGGATCCCCAGATTCTGGCCCAACCCTCCGTGTTGGAGCACTCTGGGGCTTGAGTGCCCATATATGGGTTCTCTCCTCGAGTGTTCTGAGTGGCTCTGGGAACAAATAGGTTGTAGCAGAAGCCAGGTGAGGCCAGAGGCCAGGATATCTCTCCAGCTGCAGTTTCCTAGGGTGCACAGCCAGAATTTTCACCCCATCTCTGTCATGAAGCCCTTGGGTCAGACCTTGTCCAGGGTGCCTCTCCCAGCCCATCTCTAAATGACTTTCAGAGATAAGGTCCACATTTGGAACACTGTCTCTTACTGTTACTCTGCTGGCCCTACCAACCCCTAGCAATGGCTCCTAATCTTAAAGCTGAAATGGCACTCCTTACAGGCCTCCCCTGTGCCTCAGAAATGACCACTGGGGCAAGGATTTAGCTCAGTGGTTCTGCCACCTGCCTCGCAAGCACAAGGTCCCAAGTTCGATACTCAGTACAAAAAAAAAAGATGACCACTGTGTCGTCTACATTGTCTGGTTTCATCTGCTTCAAGGGGGAGACCTCCCCTCCAGGTCTAAGTTCTCCCTTCTCCCATCGTTTATTGGCATCATATGAGCCCAGATTGTCAAGTGGTATCAGGATGTCCCTTTTCTAGATAATACAGGCCAAGGAACATTGCTCCATATTTCGATATATGAATTTCAGGACATCATGGAGCCACAACTGGTTCTAAAGCAGGAGAACTGCAGCTCCTCTGACTTTTCAGGCCCTCTGGGGCCAGGGTTGCAAGGGACTGCAGACAGCTACAAAGAATCGCCCTCTGGAGGAGCCACACCCTCTCCCCAAGTTGTGCAGAGTTGCAGGGACCCTAGCTGCCTAGGGCTGTAGGAACTGGCTTCTTCTCTCCTAATTTTGCTCATGAAAGTTCCTCCCCCACATTTACCTGTACTCCTCTGAGGGCTTTGACTCTCCAATTCTCAAAAGATGGCTCAGGGAACCAAGCCTGCTTTATGTTACCCTCATCCTACCCGCCCCCCCCAAGCCTGAAAGTAATTGGAAATGGTGGGTGAGACCACTCTAGGCAAAATGCCTTGAAGCTCTTTAGAGACATCAGCCAGCTCTCATCACACTCAGAAGTGCATCCCCCAAAGGGCGCTAGATCTATGGCTCCTTCTGTCCTCACACCACCCCCACCATTCATTGACTGGATGAAATTTATCCCTCAGGTATGGAGACTCTCTTAGGTTTTATCGAATCAGTTCCAGACTATTGAAACAATGGTGTGTGGGTGAACAGAAGGGAAAGGACTGCAGCTGGATTAACCAGATTCAACTTGAGACCTGGATTGCAAATGAACCCAGGATCGAAGGGCCCAGAGCAGTCCAGGTCCCATGCTGAGCTCAGACGGGCTGGTGTAAATGTAAGGCACAGAGTTGCTCCCTCCCTGCACCTCCCAACCCAATACCAGACCCAGAAAAATCCCCCCCAGCCCACCTGGCTGGGCCAAACTGGATTCCTAGCTGGATCCCACACTCCACCCCCACCCCTGCCAACTCCACTCTGCCCTGCTATCAACACAAGCTTCAGGACTTCTATTCCTCAGGGTGACAAATGAGTCTGCTTGCTCTCAGTGACATCAAATTACTTTGCACCAGCCAAGGGTTCCATGACCCGACATAACCTCACATTAGATCCTAAAAATGTAAAGAAATATGGCCTTCTTAAAAGTGGCTGAGAGCGCATAATTGCTAGCAGGCTTGAAGGGTTGTCCCCAACTAGCTCGGACCTATGCCTCCAAAGCTGATAGCAGCCAGAATGCACATGCTGGGGGTCGTACCGGCAGAAGTTCAATCTTACATTTTAACCCTGGGCCCTAATCAGGTTCTCAAAGTCCAGATTATTTTTGTGTGGTTACAGAAATCACAGGGAAGCTTTCAGCCTAAGCTGCAAGCAGAGCTTGCCAGAGGGTGTGCTTGTGTGTGTGTGTGTGTGTGTGTGTGTGTCTGTCTGTCTGCAGCAGAGGAGGCTTGAGCAGAGGTGGGCTTCTGCAGGCCTTCCTTGACTTAAATTTTTTTAGGAATCGGGGTTTTATTGTTTCTTATTCTTTTCTTTTTTTCATACTATTTTCTTTTCCTCTTCTCTCTTTTTTTGTCTCTCAGTTTGCTTATAGTGTCTCTTTTCCCTTCTCCCTCTTCCTTCGAATCTTCTCATTTCCACAGTCTCCACCCTGACACCCAAACCTTCACCCCTGTGGACTTCATCTTGCATCCAGGACACTCATCCCCCAGCCACTGGTGCCTGAGGCGCTGGCAGGGGTCACTGATCCTGCTAGTGCCCCCCAGGCTGCAGTCTGGGTATGCATGGGAGGAATTTCCGAATCTTTTGCCACATACAGTTGGAATTGTTGGAGACTGATATAAATTTCCTCTCTTGTTTAATTTACATAACCTTTATGAGTTTGGCCAAATTGCTCTTTTCTAATATATGCTTACTATAAAATCATCCCAAATATTTAACAATTCCAAAAGAAAGGTAATTAAGGAATCGTGAATAATCTAACATTAACATGGAAAGGAAGACTGAGGTTAGCACTTATTAAGCAGTTGGCTGGTATAGGACTTGTTGAATTCAATAGTTTACTTGTTTTGTTTTTTGTTTTTGCCTTTTTAGTTTCTAAACTTGCCAGGGCTTTAGTTAAATTACCTTTGAGTTCACTGAGGAGGATAATGCCCTTGTCAGACCACTGAATTAAAACAAAACAAGAAAATCATAATGTCTTTATTAATTCTTTTTTAAAGAATCTTACTGTGGAGGGAATATTTTTAATATTAACATAATTACATTTTTTCTTGAAAACTGTGGTCACTCTGATGAGATATAAATCTAATACAAACTTTTTCCTCCTACTTTAGTTATTAGAAATCTCTTCAGAGTTTCTACCAGGGAAAGGAGATATGCTAAAATGGTAAAATAGTCACTTGCACTCTAATAAGTGACTACATGTTAATTCAGGACACACACAAAAAGACTGGTACAGCCAACGAAAACTTCAATAAAAGAATGATATGTTCATAGCAAAGAGTAATATAGATCTCCAACATACATACTTTTTAAAAAAACATAAAGAAGAGCCGTATAAAATTTCAGGCAATGTGGAACCACACTCTACACCGCTTTTCCATCCAGATTTCTCCTGGCTGGAACCTTAAGTCGTTTCTAGAGTGCAATTAGAACTATTCAAGGTCAAGCCCTTTTTCTCAATCTTGAAATAATATATTCTTAAAATTTTATGTTGAGAGTAGAATGATTTGATGTCTGTGATTTAATGTTAAATATTAGTTAAAAGAATGGAAGCAGATGATGAAACATACAAGGCAAAATGATAATACAGGCTGAAGCCAGAGTTGTGTATATAGGGGTTTATTGTACTTTCATAGGTATTCAGCAGTTTTCTTAATGCTTTTTAAAATTGTGTTGGGCAAATGGGGCTTTAAAAAAAGAAGTGATCTGTTGGGTAGCATCTGGAGTTATCCACTTAATCTTCAGCTTCTAGGAACCAAAAACATCCTCTTTTTTTTTCATTTCTCTGGAATCAGCCCGCCATTCCCGGCACTTTCTTCCGGCAAGCTCCCTTTCCCAATCATAAACCAAGAATCCAAACCCAAGGTTAGGGGCTGATTAGTGGAGCTTCCGTGCTGGGCCGCCCTCACCAGAGTGTAAATGTCTATGAAAACTAGCATCGAAAGTTTTTATTGAGCTGCTTTGTTTCCCTGAGTATAGGGCCAAGCAGGACTTCAGCCCCTGGACAAAGGGGTGGTGGCTATTATATGAGCAGCCAGCATGGAGTGCTCCGGACTGGTGCAGCGAGGGTCCCCAGAGCCAGCCAGAGTTCTGGGGATGACAGCCAAACCAGGTAAATGGCAGTCGGGGGCTCACCTTCCGCCCAGGGCAGGTGTACATTTCCTCGAGTGGCTGGAAAAATCGGAATGGGTAGAGAGATGCACCAGCTACCAGAACAATGTCACCAGGCTAGTCTGACAAGGTGAGGATTTTTTCCTCTGGGCTCTGTATGATGTCTACATTTCACCCAGTGGCGTTGGATGTGCACATTCATTGTGTGTGTGCATAGGTCTGATGTGTGAATCTGCACGGGGATATCAAGGCGACACATCGTTAGGATTACAATATATAAAGTGCCCGTAAAAGTCTGATTACACCTCAGTGTGTACTTGAAGGGGTCCTGAGTCCCCCTTCCTTCCTTGTTGCTGTGCTGGCGAGTTCCCTTTCCTCAGCTGCTTTGCGCGTTAAGAATTCCATCCTGAACCAGGGGCCTGGAGGCCTTTAGGATTCTGGGGCGAGATGGGCTCCCACGGCCCCAGGCCTCCTGGCTTCCCGCACTGGTTTCCGCAGACAAGAAAGCCGCAGCCTGACGGGACCAGTTTACGTGCAAACCCCCTACTTCCTTCAAGCGCTCCAAGGCCTTCAGTGTATTTGTTGCCATAAAGAATACACAGCCCAGCACTGGCTTCCTGTTTTGTTGCGCGGTGTGAGCATCGAGCTTAGGTGGCGGACGGCGGTAGGTTTCTTTTCTGGTAATGAAAGGACAGACAGCTCGATACAGAGATTCCACTCGTTCTTTCCACGTCGCAGCTGCACGGGATTGGGATTGCCGGCCGCCTGCGCTCTCTCAACGCCGTGGCCCAGTGACGGCGAGCTCACTCCCTGCCGGCTGGGGCTGCGCAATTCAGCAACCGGGAGTCCTCGCCGCCCGCCAACGGCCACGCACCGCGCAAGATGAGGTTCCTCCTGTTGGCGGAGCCTCTATTCCCAGAAGCTTGTTTCCCCGCCTTCTACCCTACAACCAGTCCTGTAGACAAGACTGCGTTTCCAGGTCCGGTGAAGAGCCAAACAGTGACACTGCCAGGGCGAGGAGCTCTCCCACACCCCCTAAATGGGCTTCGGGAATCACTCGAGCTTCCCAGAGCCAAGTCTCAGAGGCCGAGCGCTCTTTACTGCAAGTTTGCACCCAGCCCCGAGGAGATCGAGGAGATCGGGTGCCACGGGAAGCCGTTGTGCGGGGAGGGGGGTGCCGTTAATGGAACCTGAGACCTGAGACTGGTTGTTCTGAAAGTTGGGGAGCCCTGTTCTTCCCTCCTCAGCAGCTTTCTGGAGAAAACAGGATAGGGTGGCCCTGAAGCGGGGGACCCTTCTGAGGCCATTTGCACTAGAGGCTTTGTGGTGAGGAATGGAACCTGGCAGGCTGCAGGAGAGCTGCTCCTCTAAAAACTTGCTGCCCGAAAAAATCCACCCTATGCGGGGATCTTGAAGGCAAGACGGGTTCTGTGTGGGTCTTGTCAGACGTTACACTTCCACTTTCAAGAGTTAGCATTTGGTCTGCGCAGTGCAGTGTCTTTCCATGGCCCAAAACTATCCCCAGAGCCTTGAGCCTTTCAGTACCTCATTGTTCCTTCAAATGTGCAAACATCTAACACAAAAGCTTAAGTGGATGACAGAACGCACCATTCCCCTGCTCACCAGCCAGCCCAGGTTTCAAGACTGACCCTTTCCCTTTAAGCAAAAAGCATACAGTTCCACCCTGATGGGAATAGGGGTGTGAACCCTCAAAAATTACACCATAAATACAGCAGTCCCCCATTTGCCCCTTTCCCAAATGGTTTGCTCCAGTGAGAACTCTGAAGTAGTACCCTGTTTGAAAATGTTCCCTCTCTCTCCTTCCTAGCCAGCTCCACCTCTCAACCCCCACCTCCTGGATCTTTCTTCTTTTGCCATTATCTTTGCATCCCCAGTCCGCCCTGGGTGGAAGAGACAGGGTTAAGATGTTCTGCAAATGTGGCTCATAAAGCTGCTTGGATACATTAGAAACACATGAATATCCTGAAATACAGAGTGTCTTTAAAACCAAGGAGGAATGTTTATCCTAACGTTGGATAGATGCAAAGAAGTAATGCCAGGGAGTAGTGCTGACAGTCTCCTCCGAGCTAAAGTGATAGCAGGTAAATTTCATTTGCAAATGAAATCAAATTCAATCAAAACCTGCTTTCCCTTTGTCCTTTTCTCTTCCAACCCTGGATCCCCAGGGGCCCTTGGCCCAGGCTGGCATCATCAAGTCCTCCTCACAAGAAACCCCAGCCAAGGTCTCGTTCTTCAGTGGGAGGCTTAGGGCAGCCAAATCCCTATAGGGAGGCCTAGGCCACCCCACAAGGTAAGAAACCAAGGTGTTTTGGAGCAAGAGAAAGGATCTATAACCCCTTGAACAAAAAGCCAGGCTGCGTCCAGCCCTCTCAGGTGCTGCCCCTCACTGCCCTCTCAGGAGGACTCCAGAAAAACCTGGGGGCACCAGACAGGTCCTGGGGTTGACCAAAGCCTCTTCCACCTCCACCCACACAGCCCCTCTCCTTGGCTCTCTTGCTCAAGTGGCCGCTGCTGCCGAAGATCCCAGTGTGTGCCCTGGCTTCCTCAGCTTAACCCATGGAAAGTCTGAGGATAAAATTGTTAAACTGACAATGCTTCTTTGTAATCCTATAGGAAACCCTGAGCCTGTGGGGACAAAAATCAGGGGGCAGCTAAGGAGATCAGGCACCACTAGTTGGGCAGGCAAGCAAATCTTGAGCTTGCCTTTGGGGAAAGGGGCAGAATGCCGGGAGTATCTGCGTTGGTCTCTAAGAACACAGTCCAGTCTTTATTGTCCTCTGGACCTTTCTTTTTCTACAGTAAGCCAGTTTGGTGATTGCCTGGTGGAGTAAGAATCCACACTGGGAACCATTAATGAAAGGCTTATCAGTGAAATACTGAAAGGGGATTATTCTTGCTTCAAAGTAGGTTGAAATTCTAGAAACTCATACCCACAATTATTCACAGAACTCATTCTAATTATATAAACCATTTCCACTGATTAATGCCTACAGCTCAATATTTAGTAGGACATGCAGGCACTTAAAAATAGTGAAAGCATCCCAAGACGCCACTGACATACCTGACAGAAAAATCACATCATACATATCGTGATCTGAGACAAGAGAGAAGCAGGCTGCCTCCCTCTAAGTAAGCATGTCTTCAGAGGTTTTTTTTAAAATGATAAGGAGACATAAATCTCAATAATATGGGCCCCAAGCCCTTCCCTGGTGGGGGCGCCATGTGTGAGAAGCAAAGCCAAATGAATCTGAGCTGCAACCCAAAGCCTTCCTCTTCTCCCTTCCCAGCGCCTTCCGTCCCAGACAAACCTGGTTGTGGCTCCTCAGCGAACAAGATGAAATCTTGTCTCACCATTTTTGGTGAGGAAGGACCTAGTCCACTTTGGCAGTCTGCATAAAAGGCTCCCGGCTCCAGTGAAGCGGGAGGGGGAGGGAAGGACACGGAGCTGGCCTTGGCTGCTCGTGCGCACCAGCCGCCTCACCACGGCCAGAGGTGAGCTGGCACAGGCGTCGGTTGCTGGGGGCTTCCCAAGCTGTCTTTTCGTTTTTCTGGGACTAGCTGGAAAACAGAAGAGGCTCAAAGCCCCTGCGAAGAGCAGGGTGGAGGCCGAGAAGAAGAGTCAGTAAATACTGCCCCAAAACTCCACAAAGGCAGAAAAAATAAAATACTGGGCAGCCAAACAGCCAGAAACTAGAATTCCAAACAAAAAAAGGAATTAGAAGTGAAGGGAGATGGGTAGTGGGCCTTTCGCAGCCGCTCCGCACAGCTGCCTCGGTCTCCAGGCTTGCAGGGCAGTTTTCTCACGCTGACTAGACTGCAACTTTCAACTTGACCTTGGCCTCCAGCCTTGTCTGACCCGTATGTAAAACCACCCTCAAGTCCCCAGGAACTGAGCCTTCCAACCCTACCCTGTCTCTTTGTCACTGTGAGTTTTACAATGCCACTTAGAGGGAGAAGAGGGTGGGGGACGAAATGGCCGGAAAGTAACACAAAAATCAAGTCTTTACAGAGCCCAATTCCTCAGTCTGCAAATGGCTAGTCAGGGAGAAGGTAAACCGGGGGCAAATCAATATTTACCCAGAACTACTAAGAAGTCAAGAGGGAAAGGGCACACTCAGTGTGGGGGAGGTACTGGGGGCAGAGAAGGTTTTACTGGGCAAAACTTACATTGGTCAGGGAAAACCCCGGGATCTAGGCAGATAAAAGCCTGACCCCAGTCATTGGTCTGTACCCTGCAGGAAGCCCAAGCAGCTCAGAGAGCAGAACAGTGGGGTGGTATGCACAGCTTCTGAGTTTAGGTCTGAGGCTGCAAGCTGGGACCCAGGGCAAATCCAAGTCTGGCTGCTCACCAGTTAGCCTGGGATGGAAGGGAGTCCAGTGTTCCCAGCTGGAATGTTCCCGAAGGTGCCCACTTTCACTTTGAATGCTTCTTCCCATTCCGGGCATCTGACCAGCTCACAGTCACACAATCAGAGGTGGAAACATTTGGCCCCCAAACGGCAGGACCCCCAGAATCCCTCATCAAATCATGGCAGCTGCAAGAAGGGTTGCTGCCTAGCTCTTCCAGTACCAGCACCCACAGTGCTACCAGAAAAGGGTCGCATTTCCCAGGCACACAGGAAAAGCTTCTTAGGCTGGTTCTTGGGCACTGGGCACCCTCTGCAGGCTGGAGCTCCTACCTGAGGGGAAGACATGAAGTGACCCCCCCAAAGAACCCTTTTCTCTTTTCCCAAAAATGGAATCCAAAAGTGGGTTCCCAGATGTCTGGAGAATCAGGTCCAACCCGGGCTCTATGGAGCAGCTTTCGTGAGGCCCCTGGAGTCCCGGCCAGCAGACCAGCTGGGGCCTGTTCCTCTTTAAGCCCCTTCCATGAGGAGCCAGCAACTGGAGAGACGGGAGCATGGGTGAATGGTCTTCTCTCCATCCCAAAGTCTCTGGAGGAGGAGGAAGAATTGTTACTGGGTCAGATCGGAAAAATAGGCTATGTACAAAACTGGGCGCATCAGTGTACACTCAAGCGTGCGTGACGGGTTCTGTCTGCGTCTATGGGCCTAAATGCAAGTGTACGAAAACCGTCCACTAAGACTGTGGACAGGGAAAGGAAGGGAGCTCCTAAGTCCAGTCCAAGCGTCTCAGTGGGATGTCCTGGGACCCCAGAGCCAGGCGTAACCGCGGGAACCGACAAGTAGCCAACACCCTGCCTCTGTTCCCCTGACGTGGTCTAAGCGGAAAGCGACGATATCCGTCCTGTGGTCTCCCCGCAGAAAGACGCTAAGACACCTGGAAAGAAAGCCCCCAAATCCCCGAGAAACACTCAGCCTGATCTAGGCTAGTCCCGTCTTCATCGGTCTTTCATCCCTGGCCACAGGAGGATTTTGCCTGACCCGTCCCCACGGCCTCTGGTCGTAACCCAACGGTGCGCCCACGTCCCCTCCCCGCCAAGGGAGACAGGAAGGGAAGGGGGACCGAAAAGGGACTTCCCTCCCCTCTTCGCCCGCTCGCCCGCCCGCGGCCCCCGCCTCTCCCCGGGATGAAGGGTGCACAGCCGCGCGGCGAGCCCTGGCGCCGGGGACCGAGCGCTCGGCGGCTGGGACCGCGGGTGCCCCGTGCGGAGCCCGGCCGGAGCCGCCCGCTTTGCATACGCCGGGGGCGGGGCGGGGGGGCGAGCCAATGGGCGGCCGCCTGGCGCGACCCCGCAGGGCGCGATCCGCCCCCCTCGCTCGGGCCCCGGCCCCGCGCCGCGCGCTCTTCACTTCTTGGGGGCTTTTTAAAACAGCGCCACTGGGGTCTTCTCCATGCGGCTCGGGCTATGACAGCCTCCGTGCTCCTCCACCCCCGCTGGATCGAGCCCACCGTCATGTTTCTCTACGACAACGGCGGCGGCCTGGTGGCCGACGAGCTCAACAAGAACATGGAAGGGGCGGCGGCGGCGGCGGC
>NW_004624739.1:3412193-3491215 GCF_000247695.1 Heterocephalus glaber
AAAGACTAAATTTTGTCTCTGTACTCTGTACAGAGATTTCTCTCTCTCTCTCTCTCTCTCTCTCTCTCTCTCTCTCTCTCTCTCTCTCTCTCTCTCTCTCTCTCTCTCTCTGACGCTAGGGGCTTGCTGATTTATGCGCATTCCTTTAAACTTCATCGAATGCGTGTCAGCAGCCCAAGTCCTGGACATTCAGAGAAGTGTGCAGCGAGTTGCTCACATCTCATGTAGCGTTATCCAAAAGGCCTGGGGAGATTTACGCCTACCTTTTAGGACAGGCGCGCTAATTAAGTTTTCATCTGTTCGGGCACCGGGTAAATAACAACTGGCTCTATTCTCTGAAAAGACCCACCCAATCCTCACTCATCTACCTTGCACAGATCATGGCCTGGAGAGCTTGCTATTTTAAATTTTATTATAAAGGGAGGGGAAAAAATCCCTCCGTGAGAGCAGCCAAGGCCTTGCCACAGTCGATTTCATTTCTGAAGAGCTGAATCCACCGGGCAGAAATCATTACAACTGTGTGTGAGATTTTTCAGAGCTTCGCAAGAGGCCGCGCAGCGGCGCGGGCCTGCTTAGGTGCGGGTGTGGACGCGCGGATGCGGAGCTCCGGGGAACGCGGAGAGGCCTGGAGACGCGCCCTCTAGACAGAAGCGCGGCCTCAAATCTTCGCGCTCCCACAGGAACCCCCCACTCAAAATGGAGGCTCCGACCCTCGAAGCGAGGGCCGCGCTCCGACGGCCGGCTCAGCGCCAGTCCGTAGCTCAGCGGGACCGTGAGGCGGGGGTCGAGGCCGCGCCTGGCGGGCACTGCAAGTCCCCTGGACCCGCGCGGCGCGACTCCCCGAAGCTGCCGCTGACGTCACCGCTGGTCGAGCGGGCCCCGGGGCGCTTTCTGCTGTGGACCCGCGCGGCAAGAAAGGTTTCGTGGGGAGCCCCGTTCTCCGCCACGCCCTCCTCTCCAAGAGGATAATGGGGATTTAATCTCTCCTGGTCTTTAATTCTTGGCAGCGTGGAAGGTGGTTTGCAACGGGAAATAAAACTTGACAGGACCATTTTCTCTAAAAGGGGGTTTGAGACGGGCTGAAAAGAAACCATGTTCTTCTCTACCAAAGACTTCCGCTTTCGGAGCCCGGAGCTGACCGGTGGGATGAGATCCGAGGGAGCCGAGCGCGAGCAGGCCAAGCGGGGACACGGGCAGCGCGTTCTTCACCTCGGCTGGGACGCGGCCGGCGAGGGCCTACGCCGTCCCCGTGCGTTGGCGACGCGGGCTCGGCTGAAGGCCCGGCGCAGGCCGCAGCCTGACGCCAGGACCCCCAGCACGGGAACTGAGCCCCGGCGGAGGCCGGTTGGCACGGAGCCGTACCCAGGCTATACCCGAGGGCGGCTGGGGTCGGGCGCGAGGAGAGGGCCCTGGAGAAGGTCTTGGACTGCTTAGCTTTAGGCCTCGCCTCGGCCTTCTGACCGTGGGGGTTAGGGACAGGAGTTGACAGGGGAGATGGTGAGGATAACGCTGGGGGCTTTGTTTTCCTGGCCCGCAGGCAGGCTGCCCGGGGACAGCGCACAAAATGGAGGGGGGAATGCGGGGGAGCGCGCAGCCTGCGTGGGTTGCCTGGGCTGCCATTGGGTGGAAGAGGCCGGAGCCGCAGCGGGCCCCTCCTGGCGGCGCAGAACTTGCTCTCCTCTCGCCCGGTAAAGGTCAAGTCCTCGGCGCCACCGCCTCCGCGGTCAGGGCCGGCCGCGATAGCCGCCGCCGCCGCCGCCGCCGCCGCCGCCGCCCAAGCCACGGTTGCTAGAAGGCCCAGGACATACAATTAGGAGCCATCACTTCTGCTGCAAGCAGGTTCTGTTAGCCTGGGCTTGAGCATTGCATGCAGCATTCTTTCTTGGGTTCTAACTCCTTTACCCTGTTAGAAAGGAGTCCCCCGGTCAGGGGTCGACCAGGCTATGTCTTGGTCCTGGAAGAGCAGGATCTGCCCCAGTCCAGCAGACTTCGGGGACTGTGAAGGCCTAGCCTGGGAAAGAAAGGAGCGCCTACAAGCCTAAGGGGAGCAGACATGGCTGGATCGATCCGTGTACTAGGTCCTGGTAGGAACAAGTGCTGGTCAGGGCCAGCAGGCCTGGAGTAAGACGGGAAAGCTAAGACCCTGCTGGGGTTCCTGAGTTCAGATCTTCCATCAGTGCATGGCAGGCCTTTTGGTGAGATCCTCGATGTTCTTCTCCTGCCTAAAATCTTTGAGGTAGACTCTGCCCGTATAAAAACGCCTCACAGTGCTCTGCAGAGGAGGGAGCACTTTACCCCCTGCCCATAGCCAGCCTATGGCAGGTCAGAGCCTCAGACCCAGCAATAAGAACTCAAGTCTAGTTTGCCACTCAGTCTCTTGCCCCAGGTGAACCAAAGAGGATCTCAAAAGATCTTTTCTTTTCTCAAAAGACAGGAAAGCTGGCTTTATCCCTAGAGTTGCATGGGCAGGCCTGGGTGGTGAGGAAGGGGGAGACAGAGCAGGAGGGATTGTCTGTAAATGGGTACCATCGTGGAACTGGCAGGCAGGGTGGGTCAGGGAGCTTCCTACGGGAAGGCTGAATGGGGACTGACGGGGGCTATTCTCAACCCTGGCATCTGAGTTGCCACTGAAACTAAGTAAAAATGGAGTTGCCCTAGAAGGCATTTGACACTTGGAGCATGAAGGTGTCCTGTGAGCCACAGCCCTGGGAACTGAGTCCAAGAACCAGAACCAACCTTATGGTTGGGCTGCTCTCTTTTGTCCTCTTTATTGCAGAAATGCTTGGTTGGAGAAACCCTGTTTGGGCCAAGGATGCAGGGAAAATAGAAGGCATACACTGAGAACTAGGGTTTCAGCCTTCAATGTTTCCCCCACCCCACTTGTTCCCACTCTGTAGGAAAAAATAAGTAAAATCTTCTCTAATGAGTTGGCAACAATAAAGGAGGGAACCCTTCCTTCTCCCATTGGTTTGAGACCTACTAAACTAAATGATGACCAGATTGCTTAGGTGATTGAGACCCTCAGCTGAGCCCTGTGCCCTACCCCCAGTGGCCAGAGGAAGGATAGAGACTTCTTCAGATGGTTGAGGGAATTCTAGGATGATTGAACCTGCTAGTCAGTCAGATCAGGAACCAAATGTGAGGTCAAGTTCAAGACATTACCTGTTCCCTTGCTATAGGGAAGGGAAGGGGCGGGTCAGGGCCTTGATAAAGGGACAAATTAACCCCTCTCTATACTTGGTAGTGATAAAGGTGATCCCCTGATATTTTATCAAAGGGAAAGGTGATGCATTGACCATGATCTACCAATAAACCATTCCCTGAGAAGAAATACTGGGAGATTTCCTGGGCCATCCCAAACAATTCATCTCCTAGGTCACCACAAAGGACAGAGTAGTCTCAAGAACACCTCCAACTTGGAGGGAGATTGTCCCCAATGAAAGCCTGGCCTCCAACCCTGAGAAGGGCTCTGTGTCTGTTTCCACCCTCATCCTTCCAGGCAACTCTTGCACATGTGTGCATTATGGTCACCAGGGTAGCTTAGCTTTTTAAAAACGATATAAAATTTGGGGACAGAGGAAAGTAATGGCTCATGCCAGCAAGAAGAGGCAAAATATTGATGGTGCCCTAAGAAATCCACTGAGAAATAACTGTAGGTCTCTGGTGGAGGCTAAAATCATGGGAATCAGAAACCTAATAGACCATTTTCTTTATACCTGAGTACCAGGTGCCTTCTAGTGGCACCTCAGCCTAGGAGAGACATCGGAAGAAGCAAGAGGCCTGAGAAAAGGAGACTGGCTAGAAAGGGGCAGGACAGGCAACAAGCTAGCAGGCACTGCTGGGGGACAGAACAGGCTGGAGAAGGAACATGGTGAGTGGGGCAGTTGAGTTTGCCATTCACACTGTGGACCACACGCTGAGCATTCCAAGGGCCGCAAGTGCAGGCACTGGAGATTTCAGATTCCCAGATTTGGGGAACAAGGAGCAGCTGCTTTCTCCCAAGGCAGCCCAAAGGACAAAGGGCAGCCCAGAAGCCTGGCTAGGTGGGGTTTGGAAGCCTGGAATCTAGAGGTGCTCTCCTCTGCACCTCCACAGCCAGCTCTATCCTCCCTTGGAGCCAGAGGGTGTTAGGCTGCCTATCAAGTGTCCCTTGAATGACTGTTGGACACGCCCCTGGCATGACAACCACAGTGACAAGGCCTCACAATGCCCAAATGCGTGTTGATGGCGCAGAAACCACTCTGCCTGGGCATCACCCATTGGAGCCCTCCCACAACTGCTCAGACCTCTCCTGCTGCAAGAAGAAGCAGATGCGGCAGAGGAGCCGGGCACACTTTATTCTGATATCCTGCCTGGAAAGGCGGGTGGAGCAAGGAGTGCACGGATCACCGTCCCAGCCAGGATGGACTCAGCCTGTCGAGGAGGCCTAGGGAGACGCACATCCTCCCTCCCCAATCTCAGAGCCAAATCAGATGAAGCCCCTGAAAGGCTTGGCTTTGGTCCGTTTTGCTGAACAAATCTTGTTAGCTGTTTCCGCCTTGATGAGGCTGACAGGTATGCCTGCCTTCCCCTCTCCAGGCGGCCACCTCCAAACTGCGGAGGAGCGACAGGCGGCCCTGCAAAAGGCTGCCTAGACCTTGAAGTTCAGAAAAACAAGAGATTGAACTGGCTCCCTCCCTTCTTTGCAGACACACACGCACCATCAGGCAGCCGCCACTTCCTGCCTTTGTTTTTCTTCCTCCAAACATTTTTGGCCTCTTGCATTAGCCGCCCTCGGGCTCCGGGTTGACGATTAAAGGAAATATACGCTGAAGAGTGTTTTCTGGAGATGGCCCCTCGCTGTGGAGCTCTTGTGAAAGAACAGCTCATGGGAAACCATTCGCCCGGGCCAATGTCACAGTCTGGCCTGCCACGGCAGCTTCAAGAAGTGAAACTCGGACTTGGCCTTCTGGGGTGGTCTTAGCCCCAGGGGGGTCTTTCCCAAAGCCAGGTAGGTTCAGCTTGACTGTTGAGCCTCCTGCAAGACAGAAGAGTCAATTAGACTCAGCAAAGTTAAAACCAAGAATTCTGTCTCCCCTTCTTCCCGCATATTTGGTCCAAAGCTCAGAGCAGCGCCCATCCTTTACCCCCACTGGATGCCAGGAGAAACATTCACACCACTAAGTATATTCTGCAAGAGAAAAGCAGGAGCGGGCAAAACTGGGGTCATCGCGCACCCTTGGGGGACCTGAGCACCTCGCGTTTTGTCCCTGCTGGGGGAACTAAAAGCATTCGGCAGCTCCAGGCATTTTCCCTTCTGCTGCCATCAAAAGCCTTTTACCTCATCCATCTTCAGGGCAGCGCGCCCACACACCCACTTCCAGGCTACCAGTCCCTTGGGGCACCCAGCTTCAGTACAGCCTGTCAAATAGTCCTGCCAACCACTCCTAGAGTCCCTTCCTCCGACAGAGCCTTTCCTTGGGAATCCGCCTTGTCGCCTGAAGACGCCCAAGGGATAGAGACCTGCCAGCACCCACTCGCCTTGGCCCTCAAGGAGGACATAGGAGGCAGTGGTTATTCCAGACAGCACACAAGCCCATACTGACCTTTCTGTGAGGACACCCTCTCCTTGGCACCAGAGGAAGCTGATCTAATTAAGTGAGGGGCTGCTTGCAGCTGGGGGAGGTGGCCTGGTGTCCCCCACTGGCGCTGGCAGGCGACTGCGGCCCCACTGCCCAGGCACAAGCTGAAGTTGACTGCCAAAACTGCTATAAAACCACAGGTCTGTCTAGAACTGTTTTCGGTGCTCCTAGATGCCCCCGGGTTCAATTATACTCTTAAAAGCCCTAATACAAGTGCAAGAATTTGTTTGGCTTCACCCAGGGGCGGGGCGAGCCCTGCAATGGTGGCGCCTTTGTTATGGCAAAGTCACTGAAACCCTTCATGCATTCCTTTTGTTCCAGGATGAGGGTGGTGAGGACTGGGTGGGCTGCTGGGAGAGAGTTTGAGATAGTGAAAAATCGAGCCAGGGAACTATTCAAATACAGCTGTTTGAAACCTCTCTTCTATCTTTTATATTCTGTCTCCAAGAAAGACATACTGTGGAGAAACAAATATTTTGCCTTGCTGGTCGCCACTGGAAATAGTTTTTTCACTGCAGGGCAACCCCATACATGTAATTCCCAGCTCTAGGAGGTCCCAAGCTACCCTTCCTCAACAACCTTCTCTCCTACTGGACCTTCTCGCTCATACCGACGCTGCCCTCTATGCAAGCTACAGTGGACAAATATGTCAAGCTGAAGATGCACAAATAATTTCAAATTCAGCTCTCAGAGATATGAGGGGCATGAAAGTTCTTGCAGCAAATCCTGAATAAAGAGTTCATTAAACCAGTGTGTCCAACTGGCTTGATTTGTGATAAGCAATCCTTGTAAAGGGGGAAAGCCATATAAACATTAATGCTAATAAATTAGTTTACTCCACTACAGAGTAATTACTCGATATTACTGATATTTACAATGGGTATTCAAATGCAATGGTGGGTCATTATTTGGAGAAAATACATAATAAGAATATTTCTTTTTCAGTGCAATACATGATTAAATTTGTTACTGAGTCAGTTACAGTCAGCTCAGCAATAAATAAATAAATCAATGTTGACACTTAAACACCAAAGATCTTAGAGTTTATACTCTAAATCTCCTCAAGATATGTAAATACCATTAGCTATTTCCTGAACAAGGAAAGAGTTTTCATTTTTCAGTTTTTTATTTTCCTTCTGTGACACCCCAGCTCCTTCGAAGAACGGTGTTTTGGGGAGGCCCTAGGTCTAGGTCTTCTCCCTGTCCTTGCCTGTCTGCTCTATGCCCTCTCTCTTCTTTCGTTTCCCTCAAATCTCATTGTTCCTTCAATCCTACAGAGTAGTGATGAGCATTATTTTGCCTTCTTAATTACTCTATTTCCTCCTCCTGAGAAGGTAGGTTCACACAAGCCGCTACGACTCTGACTATCTTGAGCACAAACCTAGCCTTTTCAAGGCATCCTTAATTGCCCAAGGTGAGGGAGTTGGAGGTGCACCTCTCTTTTCTTTGGCATTGTGCTCCTTCTCTGGAATGAGTGGCAGGAAAAGACACAGAGCTTTCTGAGTTTCTGCCTGCGCACCCCTTGCTTTCACTCTCTCACTTTGCAAGGAAGAGGAGGCAGATGATCCCTCTTTTAAACCAAGACTCCTTGGCCATGGAGCCCTCTCCTCGCCACCCCCATTTCTCCACAGCCTCAAGCAGCTGGGTGGAGCCCCCCACAAAGGTCCAGCATACCCAGGAGAAAGCTCTTCGGATGTCAGCTCCTCTAAAACAGCCCAAGGCTTGCCTCAATTGCATGGTTTCCCGATTCCTCAGCTCCAGAAGACCAGGCAGACGTGCTGACCAGTGAGCAGGGCGCAGCCCCTGCGCCTCTGGGCCTGCCGAGTCTCTCCGAACCACGGCAGGCAGCGAGGAGAAGGGGGTTTCTTCAAGGACAAGGGGTAGGGTGAGGAGGCGGACGTGGAGCATGAAGGGAAAAGTGGATCCCGGGTAAAACGAACGCCCTTCCGGACCCGTGAATCACTGACAATCCGCGGGGAAAGCCGCCCTGGCTGTTGGCGGTTTAGGGACGGAAGGCACTAAAGCGCTTCGGAAGTGACCATGAATGCCAGCGTGTAATCAAGTCACCGTGCAAATCAGACAAGCCACGAGGCCAGCACATCCACGATTACGAACCCTGGCCCCCGAAAGGGGTCCGGCCAGGGTCTGAGGCTGATGTGCTTCCCAGCGCAACCCTGAGGAGGAGGGCTGGGAAAAAGGGGATGCGACCCTAAGCCTCCAGTAGAACCGACTCCCCGACCACGGGCCACTCAGCTCCGGGCTTCCACCTGGCCACCCCGAGCACACAGTATCCCTCACCCACCCGAGGAGTGGGGTGGGGGCCACGAGAGTTGAGTTTCTCACCGCCCTGGGCGCATTGGAGGGCTGGGTTCGTGCAGCTGAGCAAAAGCGAGCTGCATGGGGGCGCACCCCAGCCTTGCCGCGCGCCGGGAGGCCCCCCAGCCAACATGAGTTACACCGGCGATTACGTGCTTTCGGTGAGAACACCGAGTGACGATCTGTTGCTTCCCCTGAGGTGGCTACAAAGAAAGGAAGCCGAGGAGGGAGGGGAGGGGGAAAAAGGAAAGGGGGGAAAAACTCCCGGACTAGCTCGCAGCTTGTCAATTTCAACATCGGGTCACATGACCAGCACCTCCCTGCTAAGGATGGGGATAGATTTCCACGTCAGCTTACGTCTCCAAATTTCTACTTCACGGATCCGCTTCAAAGAGGCAGCTGCAGTGGAGAATCATGTTAAGCTCGGCTACTGCGGAGAGCCCAAGGTAGCCCAATGATGGATTTTGATGAGCGTGGTCCCTGCTCCTCTAACATGTATTTGCCAAGTTGTACTTACTACGTCTCGGGTCCAGATTTCTCCAGCCTCCCTTCTTTTCTGCCCCAGACCCCGTCTTCGCGCCCAATGACATACTCCTACTCCTCCAACCTGCCCCAGGTCCAACCCGTGCGCGAAGTGACCTTCAGAGAGTACGCCATTGAGCCCGCCACTAAATGGCACCCCCGCGGCAATCTGGCCCACTGCTACTCCGCGGAGGAGCTCGTGCACAGAGACTGCCTGCAGGCGCCCAGCGCGGCCGGCGTGCCTGGCGACGTGCTGGCCAAGAGCTCGGCCAACGTCTACCACCACCCCACCCCCGCCGTCTCGTCCAATTTCTATAGCACCGTGGGCAGGAACGGCGTCCTGCCGCAGGCTTTCGACCAGTTTTTCGAGACGGCCTACGGCACCCCGGAAAACCTCGCCTCCTCCTCCGACTACCCCGGGGACAAGAGCGCCGCGGAGAAGGGGCCCCCGGCGGCCACGGCGACCTCCGCGGCGGCGGCCTCGGCGGCGGCGGCCACTGGCGCGCCGGCAACTTCAAGTTCGGACGGCGGCGGCGGCGGCGGCGGCGGCTGCAGGGAGGCGGCGGCGGCCGAGGAGAAGGAGCGGCGGCGGCGCCCCGAGAGCAGCAGCAGCCCCGAGTCGTCTTCCGGCCACACTGAGGACAAGGCCGGCGGCCCCAGTACGTATAAAGGCAGCGCCCAGCGCTTTATGAAAGGGGAGTTGGAAATCTAGCGCAGCACCGCTGTTAAATTTTTATATGCTGTTTTATAAGCATATAAGGTTTATGAAGGGCCTTTAGGTTTCCCCCAACAAAACTTTGTTATAAAAGGCGGGATCACGTGGCGAGTGCTGAAATTGGCCGTGAAATACCCACCGGCCAAAGCATGCCTGAAAAAAAAAAACCCAAAAAAACCCTCCCTTTTTCTCTTTTTTTCCCTTCTCAGCTCCCAAACCCGGCAGCTCGATCCCGCTCAGGGCCAGCTTCAGGCTGGGGAGCCGGAGGTGGGCGCCTGTAAATTCCCCTGCAAAGGGTTCAGGAGCCTTTGATAGCAAGGTAATCCGGAGATTTTTATAAAAGCCATGTGTTGCGCTGGGACTCCCTTCCCGGCTGGGATTCAAAGGCATCGCTGTTTAATGATGGAGCTAGAAGCGCATTTAACAGATAAGGTAGCCCGCTTAGCTCAAGCAATATATTAAAAGAAACAAATTAACCCAAAGTTGGCCTTTTTGTCGAAAGGAAGCCATTTTCCTCCAGCACGGTGGCAATTACGTGCCGCCTTCTGTCCAACTGCATGTTATTCACAATTGTTATTAAATCTGTCAAAAGCGAATTTTTTTTCTTTTTTTTTTTAAGGGGGGAGCAAGTAGAGCCTGTTTAAAGTTTCAGAAGCCCCCATTCCCTCCACCCTATCTAAAATAGCACCCCTGCCCTGCTAATGGCCCCCTGGCTGTGTGGTAGTGACTCTCAGCAAGGCCAGGCAAAGGGGAATTCTGCTGCCACCTCCCACCAAGAGGGAGCCGGGAGCCTGGCTGCGGGAGGCGAGAGTGAGTGGCTAGCGCTCAGGCTGACAAAGACCCGGCAGCAGCCTCAGATATAAATGAGAGCCAAGAGCCAAATCGTGGCCGCAACTGGGATAGACTGGGGCCAGGGACTGCCTTTCCTGCCTCGCCGTGGGAACAGGCAGCCCAGGTGCTGAAGGTGGAATGTCCCCAGGCGCTGTTTGTTTAGTCTGTCGGGGTGAGAGGGGGCCTGCAAGCCCACTTGGCTGCTTTCAAAGCGGTTTCGGCAGCACAAACTAGCCTGTTGCTGTGAGGAGACCTCCTTTCTGCTCAAGGGGCAGCAGGAGCACCTTCCCCAGGGGCCTGTCTGAGGAGCAGGCTTTTATCTAGGACTGAGCCTCCGGCTGCAGCTTGTCCCCAGCCGGCAGTAGGAGAGCAGGGGCCTGGAGAGACCTTGAGGGGGTTTGAGCTGGGCCTCCAGTCCCTGTGATCAGCTTTTTTCCTCATCTCCGGCCTCTGGGGTAGATTGCAGAACCCATGCCTGGCTCACCCCTTTCCTTTCCTCCTCTATAGGTGGGCAACGCACGCGAAAAAAGCGCTGCCCCTACACCAAGTACCAGATCCGAGAGCTGGAGCGGGAATTCTTCTTCAGCGTCTACATCAACAAAGAGAAGCGCCTGCAGCTGTCCCGCATGCTCAACCTCACTGACCGTCAAGTCAAAATCTGGTTTCAGAACAGAAGAATGAAGGAAAAAAAAATTAACAGAGACCGTTTACAGTACTACTCAGCTAACCCGCTTCTCTAAGGCTCCAGCCAGCTGGAATTGGGTGGGGGGCTCCATACATGTGAAATAATATGCAAATTTTGCCCTTGACAAGGTCAAGCCACATGGTGACTTTTGAAAAAAGGAGGTGTGCAAGAGAGGAAGGCTACATGGAGATAGCCCAAAGGGAGAGGACCTGGGACTCTCTTGGTTAAGATCTCAATGGTTAAGGTTGCTAATAATTGGATTCTGAGCGTTGTGCATCAGCTAGAGTGAATGGTTTGGGATGCCTGGTGGTTCACTCTTGGAGCCCAAGGCACTTCAGGCTGGGTGTGGTCTCCTAGGGGACTAGGCCCTCTGCCAGGGCCTCTGGAGGCCAACCCCCCTCCAGGACCCTCCCCACAGAGCCTGGCCACCCTAGGACTCCTAAGTCAAGAAGCTGTATGCTCTCCAAGCCCAGTTTACCTGGAGACAGGGGCAGAAGGAAAGGTGAGGATTCCTAAATGCCCAGAACGGGGTACTTTTTGAAGCGAGTGTGAAAGGCAGCTGGACTAAGGGGTGGCTGTAAGGTGGGGGAAAGGCTGCAGATCCTGGAGGGAAAAGAAATTTATCCAGAGGGCATGCATGTCTTCCACCCCTCCTAACAACCCTCCACAGTGACCCAGGTCTGAGCTCCTAGCAGCCACTTCCTGCACCCCACCTGGATTTTCTTCCTTCCAATAGGGTCTTCATCCCAACCTGCCACTCAGGCCCAAAGCCTGGCTGCAGATAGGACTGTTTCCTGAGGTTGAAGGCATTGAAAAGCCCAGAGGCTGCACCCAGGCCGCTGGCCCCTCGATCTCTGCAGGAAATGCCTGTGGAGTGCAGCAGTTTGGCAAAGTCTCCACCACATTAATGAAGCTTGGATTTTTGCTCAATGTTGGGCAGTGGGCCTGGCCAGCGGGTCCTCAACTATGGCTATGAGGGGCTGGAGTCCCCCAGTTCCCCGGTTCTGGCTCCACACTCTGCCACCATTGACTCAGAACTGAGCTTGGAAGCTTTCCTGGACCTTCCAAGAGCCCAAGAGTGATTTGGAATTATTTTAAAAGATAAATATTATATTATATATATATATATTTCCCTGAAGGAACCAAAGTGAATTTTAAAAAGATGCAATGTGGGGGGGGGTGATGAAAATATTTAAAGGCTCTATCTGTTTACAGTGGTCCACGGTTAAACTCGCTCACTGCTAAGAATATTTGAATGTACGCTTCATACAGGGATGGTGTTCAAAAGACTTGTAAATAAAGGAACCATAACCTAATTTGTTTGAATACTTTTTTGCCATTAGTTGATTTCCTTTGGGGTGTTGGAGGGGATGGGAAGAGGGTTGAGAATGGTCTTTTTAATCCTTGCCACATTCGGAAATAGTTAGAGGGGAAGCTTGGAGGCAGTTCAACCCGCCAGAACCTGGGGACCTCATTTGGGAAAACTAGGCACCATCTCCTTGAATCTCTTCTGCCTCCCAGTGTGAAGAAAGGTCTGGTGGCTCTGCGTGTCATGGAAGTGTTGGCCTGTCCCCGGTTCTTACCCACCTTGTGTGTTCTATACAAGAGACAGGGCACAAGGAAAATAAAGACAGTGGAAACTTGAGTATTGGGTCCTGGTGTGACATTCCTCTCCCTGCTTGCCTTTTACTGCCAAATGTCTCCCCTCCCCACATCCTTTTACTAGCAAAGAGGCAAGTTACCAGGCCCCTGAGGAGTGAGGCAGTGACTGACTCAGGATTTAGTGACAACAGAGGCCAAGCTTAAGCCAAATTGGTTGGCCATGTTTTTGTGGAAAGTAGAGTCCAGGGGGTGGCATGCCTCAGGGCCTAGAATGTGGGACTTCATCCTGTCCCACTAACCTTAGCCCTGCAGAAGGCCTTGGGGCCTGAGGTGGCCAGAGTCTGACCCCAAACTGCCCTTGCTCACCTCTGGACTGGGAGGCCTGAGTAGAACCCTTCCGGGGTGCCCTGTGGATCCCTTCAGCAAAGGGGGATCTATCTGGGTACCAAGGCAGAGCAGATCTTCAGGATCCTCTAAGTGGCTTTCTCCTCAGCTCCCAGCTGAGGCAGCATTTTGCCTTGGGGGAAAGAAAGATGCCGGTTTCCTCTTTGTTTGCTGCCTTTGAACTTCTGCCTTAAATTTGGACATCACCCATAACCTTGAGGGGCAGGGCGGAAAGGACAGAGCCTTTTGTTTTTTGTTGCCCACCCCACCCTCTCTCCAGCCACCCAGGCAGGCCCAGAGCAACAGAGAGGGTCGCATTTGAAGAGAGGCCCCAGACCCCTGCTCTGTTTATTTGTTTGTGTGTTTGTCTAACTGGTGCGACAGGGGAAACCGAGCTGAAAGGGGAGCGAGACGACCCCAGATGAATGTCTAGTGTGATAGACACACAGAAACGCACAGGAGCCCTCCTGGGGGGCCGGGAGGGGGCGGGCAGGGAAGCCCAGGTTTAAGGAAAGACTTCCTTTGGGATGGTTAAAGATTAACCAAACTCTCTCAAGTTGCTAGAGAGAGTCCAGCCAGGAGAACTGCTCTCCGACGGGCGGCGGGCGGGCGCGGGTTTGATTTCTGAGCCCTATAAAAGCCCGTCCTCAGATGGCTGTGACAATGTGGTCGTAAACCCGTCCAGTGCGGGCCAATTTGCATATTTGGAATGCGCCGCTATAAACCCGGCTGGGGTTTTGCAGCAATTTCTTGGATGTAAAAATGAGATCTCAATAGCAGCGGGCTGGGTACATTCTCTCCCTCTCTCCCTACCCGGACACGGCTTCCTTCTCTCGGCTCCAGGCTGGAACTCCGGCCCGGCCTAGGCGCGCAGCCGCCACGAGGTGGCGCACTTCCGATCAATGTCAAAGCCGCCGGGGAGCCGGGAACCCCAGCGTGATTCTTGGCCTTTGTTCGCTTCTGATACTAAGAGCTGCACGGTACATTGTTTCACTTGTCCCGCTCCCCTTCGTATCAAAAAGGGGGAGCTCACGCTCAAGAAGTAGTTGGTGTTGTAATTTAAAGCAGCTCGCCTTCGCTGGCCTCGCGGGCGTCGCGGAGTGGAGAAGCCAGCTGCCCCTTGGCAGTGATTTCGGGAATGTGTCAAGGTAAGAGGCCGCAAGTTTAGCAGTTTTACCGTGGTAGGGGTTGAGGGGGTAGCCGATGTCTAAGCAGGGGTCGAGGACGTACCTGGGCTTGTGGGGAGACGCGGTAGGAGTCTTCCCCGTGCCCCCCCCCCCCGCCCATCTTTCCCGAAGGTTGGAAAGCAGAGGGAGGCCTGGGTCGAAAGTTGTGGACTTCAGCTGCTTGTGCCGGCATTTCACCCAAGGCGACCGTTGTATTTTGTGGAAATACTTAAAATAGACTGCGCTGGGGGAGGCATCCAGGCGACAGCGTTCCAGCTGTGCTGGGATCGGAGGTAGTGGGGAGAGAAAGGTAGCAGGAAAGAGAAGTGGCAGGACTGGAAGAAAAAAGAAAGTTTCTCCTCAAAACAATGGGGTGGTCGGCACGCGTGGCCCGCCGGAGCGGAGCGGGCTGATTGCCAGGGGCAGGCAGCGGGAGCTCGCTGGTTTCCTAATAGGTGCGAATCCAGGTCTGCCCGGCAGCCTAGGAGAAACCTTTGTTCCCAAAAAAGGCCAATTGGGAGAAGTCGCATTTGATTTTTGAGGCTGCCAGAGAAGCCTTCGTATGGCCCATTTGCAATGTGCCGTTGTAAACCGGGCTGGGTTTTGCCGAAATTTCCTAGATGTGAAAGTGACATCTTTTGCATATTTTGCAGACACTCAAAATTGTATTGGTACCTAGCTATACATTTTCAAAGGCAGGATGAGGGATAAAGTCCGATCAAGCAGTCATATCTTCAGGATTGTAATTTTTTTAAAGTTTTAAATGATCAAAATGCCAACAATTTGGAAGCCAGATTAAAATTCTGTCTCCCGGGTTTAAAAAAATTTTCAATATCTTTTCATTAGTTTCTTGAATTAGTTATTTTCTTTTCCCAAATATATAGTATATGAGTAAAGGGAATCTCAAAGAAAGTAAGTGCTGCCTCTGTGTGCACACATGTATAAATTTTGCTTATCAGAATCACCAGTCTTTGTTGAGCCTGGGCTACCAAACTATGCCAGCAAAGGGCAACCGTAGGAAGGAATGAGCACCCACACCAAGAGCTGCTCCCTGTAATCCCAGAGTCGCCTCCAGCTTCAAGGCCGGAAGCTGTTTGTTATGGACAAAACTAAGAATATTACAATTCAAAGGTTGTGTAAAAAGGCCCAACACTCACCGCCCCCCCAAGGGGAGCAGGGATAACTCAATGATTGGATTCAGAAAAATTTAAAAGCTTGGTTAAGAATAGATTGTACCAGGCCGGGGATTTAGCTCAGTGGTTCTGCTGCCTGCCTCACAAGCGCAAGGACCTGAGTTTGATCCCCGGTACCAAAAAAAAAAAAAAACCAACAAAAAAAGAACAGATTGTACCAGGGGGCTGAGGATTTAGCTCAGTGGTTCTGCTGCCTGCCTCACAAGCGGAAGGACCTGAGTTCGATCCCCGGTAACCCCCCCCCCAAAAAAAAGAAAGAAAAAAAGAATAGATTGTACCAGATCAGTTACAACCAGACACAACTATCCCCAGAACTGTTGACTTTCTCAAAGATGAACAGGAAAAGAACTGCATTATTTATGGAAAATCTTTCTAGTTATGTGTAAATTCATAAATCGGGAAAGCCCTGAATTTTTGTTAATGCCAGATATGAGGAGGCAACATTAATTTTTCCTCTATGAGGCCACAAAGCCCGACCCCACAGCCTGCTGGATAATTTGGAGCCCAGAAAGCTTTAAGAATGACCTCTAGTACATATTGCTTACTGGCTATCTCAATCTTGAAACCGTTTTGTTTGTTTGTTTGTTTTCTCTTGAAAAAACCACACACAACTTGTTTTTCATAGTAACAATTTATTTCATATCATTTGCAAGGGCCTGCTGAAAGAAGGGTTTGCTTCTAGTGAACTGCATAGTAATATTCCCCACACGGCTTGCTAGTTCTATAGGCCTGGCATTTACTTCAGCTCCATGGACTGGGTGTTATCAGAACCAGGTAGAAACAGGCAGTATTTATTGCCGAACAAAACATAGGCTCTGGCGGCAGTGTAATTACTGCATAAGCCTGGTTGAGGCCAGCAGGCACCGAGGGCTTTGGGTGAAAGGCATTCTGAGAGAGAGAAAAGAATTTAGTAGCTAGAAGGAAGGGTGAAAGGGAAAGAAGGCAAATGGGCAAGAGGAGAGGGAGTGGACAGAAGCTTACCAACGCTGCAGTTGAATCGTTGAATCACTTTTCTTCATCTCTTGGGGATGGGAAACCTTGGGAAAAGCCAAGGAGATCAATAAATGGACTATTTTACTGAGGAGGCTAACACCTCCTTTTTATAGTCTAGGCAGGCAGGAGCCTTGGGGCCATTCGGGATGCTGGGGGCTCCAGACCAACTGAGACAGCTGAGGAGGCTGTTTAACTTGAGCTTCTGCTGCATCATAGCCTCTCGTTTGAAACAGCCGTTGCAGGCCAGTGCTGCCTGAGCATACTGCAGGCTCTCAGCAAGTACTGGTGGGGGTGGGACAGTGATCTTGAGCCAGAGAAGTGTACACATTTTTTTTTAAGCAAGAAAGAGCACAAATTCAACATCCTTTTTGCTTTATTGCAAAGAATGGGAGAGTCATACTGCAAAAACACATCTGGCCCTCCACAAAGGTCAGTGAAGACCCAAGTGCCAATGCCACGGTCTGTGATGCTAGTAACAGGCCTTCCAGCTCCTCCACTCTTTAACATGGTTGGCCTTTAGTACCATGCTGACTCTTGTAACCTTGGATGGCACAGGCAGACTCCTGGATCCCAGTCAGCGGAGAGGTCTATTTGGCTGTCCTATTAAGTAAGGCCCCGGACAGAATGGGCCTGAAGTGGCCTGCATCAGGGTGCCCAGCTTGTCTTATCAGCCAAATTGGCAGGGCTCTTGAGTCCCAGGAGAGTCCCGGATGTTCTGAAGAGTTCAAGGAGAAGCCTTTGAGGGGTTAGTGAAGTCCTGGAAAATGATGGGTTGAATTGTGGGAATGCACAGATATGCATTTTTCACAGAATAAGTCAGAACTTGCCTTAGGTTTTCCAGCACTCTAAAAGGTTAAGAAAGACAGGTTTACATCATTTTCTTCCATTTTATTTTTGTAGCTTCCATCATCTCACACTTTCCAATGGCCGTGGGCCCTTCCCAAACTTCAGCCTGCAAAGTTGCTTTCTGCATTCCCAACAGGCAAGGCTGTAGACCCTAATGCTGGCCCAGTGGTCTGCTGGGGCCTCTTGCCCTGGAGGAACCTACCTTCCACGCTCTTGGGACTTACTTCCCATAGGACAGAGCTTTTCTGAGCGGTCTGGGCAGAGCTGAGGAGCAAATTGCCTTTCTCAGACCATCCCCAACTTTGTGGCATTTCCAGATGGCACTGTGGGACACAACAGTCCCAGCCAGTTCCATCCTCTGGTGAGCAGAATAGAGGCCCAGGCAGATTTCTACGCTGCGGCGTTCTGAAGCTTTTCAGTACTTGCTTTCCTTGGCCACTTAGAGCTAGCATGTGAGACTATGCCTTAGCCCTGTGCACAAGAGCTACCCAAAGAGTTAATGGTGTCTCTCCACAGACCAGAGTCTGCATTCCGCTGTGGCCACTTTAGCTTGACGACTCTGGCTGGAGAGAGCTGGCTCTGCTCTACTCTCCCTTTCTTTCTCCTCCCCTCTCTCTTCCCCCTCTGTATTTCTTTCTTTCTGTCCCTCAAATCTCTCGCTCCATTCCCTTTTTGCACTCTGATGTCCCCTCTGCAGACCCATTCACCACATCTGAGTGAGGTTGAAGTGGCTGAAGCACTGCACTAGTGATGGCTTGGCTTCCTGACCGAGGTGCTGCTTGAATCTCAGACAGAGCCTAGGCTCCACCTAGACTGCTCTCTCCTGTCCTCTTGGGTCCTCTCAGGACATCTTCCTCCTCTGGTTGGGTTCACTCTGGGAGGAACCAGAACACAACCACCCGGATGTAGGAGTCTTTCCCTGTCACAGGCAGAGGTTTGACTGCTGTACTTTCTGGACTCTTGTGGTCAGGAATTCCAGCTCCAACCAGAGCTTGCTGGGCAGGCAGGCCTGGGACATTCTGGAGACCCATATCCCACAGATCACGGGCAAGGCAGCAACCTCCTGGGCTTCACTGGATCCTGCCAGAAAAGGTCGCCTTTCCCAAGTCTTGTATGAGGCCCATACTTGGGGGCTAGTGCCCCAGGCTCCAGTTGGCTAAAGAAAGCGCCCCTGGGAAGGACCTGGTGTCTGCTGAGCAAAAGAGCCGGCTTCTGATCACTCTTAATAACAGGACCACAAGCCTAGCTCAGCTTCCAAGGGAATGGATTTCCTCATGGAGCCTTGTTACAATGCACACACCCTGCAAGCAAGGACTGCCCCAGCAGAGGGTATGGAAGGAAGGGGAAGAAGGGTGGGGACAGCAAGGCATGAGTGTGGTGACACTGGATTTTTTCCTAGCCTCCAGGATACAGAGAAATGCCAAGCCTAAAAGGAGAGGGGAGAAGAGTGAGTCAGAAGTGCCTGCTAGGTGTCTTCCTCCATTTCTCCCGCAGGTCTCCCCTATCCTAGGAGGCCACTGACCCTAGGGCTAATGTTTCACTTCCCTTAAAGGATTCCATCCTGGGGCCTCCTCAGAATAACGGAGCGGGTAGCATCTGAACCTGGCTCTGGACTCAAGCTTAAGGTGAAGAAAGCTTGTAGCCAAGGCTGCCAGTTGCCTCCTTCCCTTACCAGTGCCAACCTCCCCAGGTTCTTGGACAGAAAGTGTAGAGAGAGGTGAGGCAGGTGAACAAACTGGAGGAAAAAACCTGACTGGATCCACGATGGAGCAGGAGAATGTTGGGCTCTGAGGGGCCAGGGATCAGCCACTGTATTTTGGAGAATGTTCTGTGTGAAATGTCAAAGTATGGCTGTGGCTGGCTACCAGTTCCCTTTGGGTTATGGAAACTCCCAGGGTCCTCCTAGCTTTAGGACCAGGCCTGCCACTTTTGGGAGCCAGATTTTGGAGATGGATCAGCTCCAGGTCCAGAGCTGAATTGGAAGAACGTGAGACCCCAGATAGGGCTCCCCTAAGTGGCCAAGGAGAGCCTGGATGAAGACTACTTCCGCATCTGGGATGGAGAGCACCCAAGGCAGGCTGGGGTGCGCACCATAAACACCCTACTTGTTAACGGCGTCGAGGGGCCCAAGGGCGCTTACAAAAGACCCTCGCAAGGGGCTCACCTCAGAGTAGGGGCGGGGCGGGCCCAAGGACCAGGCTCCCCACCAGCCACTGTGGAGCAGCCCACGTAGCTCCCGGCCTTTGGGCTAAGGTGTCACGCGTGCGTCTCCTGGTCCATCAATACAGATTACATATTTATATCAATCGCGGGCTCGGAAGGCGCCCTCGGAGAGCGGCCCCGCGCCTACGAAACCAAACTGGGAGTGGTCGCGCGGAAATTCTGGCTCGGGATTGGCTGCCGGCGCCCGCCGCGGTGCGGGGGGATTGCTAATCGTATTCAGCATGTTTTGCACAAGAAATGTCAGCCAGAAAGGGCTATCTGCTCCCTTCGCCAAATTATCCCACAACAATGTCATGCTCGGAGAGCCCCGCCGCGAACTCTTTTTTGGTCGACTCGCTCATCAGCTCGGGCAGAGGCGAGGCGGGTGGCGGTGGCGGTGGCGCAGGGGGCGGCGGCGGCGGTTACTACGCTCACGGCGGGATCTACCTGCCGCCCTCCACCGACCTGCCTTACGGGCTGCAGAGCTGCGGGCTCTTCCCCGCACTGGGCGGCAAGCGCAATGAGGCGGCGTCGCCGGGCGGCGGGGGCGGCAGCGGGGCCCTGGGGCCTGGGGCGCATGGCTACGCGCCCGCGCCCGTAGACCTGTGGCTGGACGCGCCCGGGTCCTGCCGGATGGAGCCGCCCGAGGGGCCACCGCCGCAGCAGCCCCAGCAGCCCCAGCAACAGCCGCCACCCCCGCCGCAACCGCCCCAGCCCCCGCCACAGGCCACCTCGTGCTCTTTCGCGCAGAACATCAAAGAAGAGAGCTCCTACTGCCTCTATGACTCGGCGGACAAATGCCCCAAAGGCTCGGCCGCGGCCGCAGACCTGGCCCCCTTCCCGCGGGGCCCGCCGCCCGACGGCTGCGCCCTGGGCGCCTCCAGCGGGGTGCCAGTGCCCGGCTACTTCCGCCTCTCGCAGGCCTACGGCACGGCCAAGGGCTACGGCAGTGGAGGCGGCGGCGGCGTGCAGCAGCTGGGCGCCAGCCCATTCCCCTCGCAGCCCCCCGGGCGCGGCTTCGACCCGCCGCCTGCACTCGCCTCCGGCTCGGCCGATGCGACTCGGAAGGAGCGAGCCCTGGATTCTCCGCCGCCCGCCACGCTTGTTTGCGGCGGCGGCGGCGGGGGCTCGCAGGGCGACGAGGAGGCGCACGCGTCATCCTCGGCGGCGGAGGAGCTCTCCCCGGCCCCTTCCGAGAGCAGCAAAGCCTCGCCGGAGAAGGACTCCCTGGGTAAGCAGGATGCGCCAGAGGGCTCAGTCAGGCGGGCACACAGGCAGAACCAGGCAAAGGAAGGAGTCGAGAACCAGGAGCCTGCGCAACAGCCGGCCGGCCTTGGCCCAAGCTGCAGGCAGGCTGACCTTATGAACTTGGTTTTTAATATTTGGGCGTGGGGACGCAGTAAAAATTCATGTCCGGCTTAGCGCCCCACACCAAGACGTCCTCAACGCTGGCCCCAGCTCACTGACTCGAGGCGACGACACCAGCGAGCAGCACCCCTCCTGTGCATGCTCTTCCTTGTGGCACGGAGCACCCCAAGCCAGCCGTGGTCCCGGCCCAGCCTGCACGGCGCGGCCCACGCGGGGGGAGGGGTAGGGAGGGAAAGTGGCTCGCCCGCAGATAGCGCGGATGTTTGTAAGGCATCCAAAATAAGCAGCCGCCAGCGCCAATAAATAAGCCCATTAACCGGCGAAGTTCGAGTTTACGATCCCCCGTGCCTTTTTCAAAGTTGCCGGAGGGGCGGGAACCCTTGTTGGAGAAGAAGAAAAAGCAAATCCGGCCCGGACGCCGGGGGCCCTGAGCTGAAAGCCAGAGAGGGGCCATTTCGTTTTCCCTGGAACTCGGAATCACCCAGCTGCACACCCCTAGCTCTTGGAGAGATGCGCGGGAGGTCCCCAGAACCCAGAATCAGTTTTTCTATGCATTCCCCGAAAGCTCTTCTCCTTCTCCTCGTCAGGTCTGAGGTAACCAGGGGGCTGGGAGGAGATAGCTGAGTTGCTGGCTTCCCATCCAAGTAAGCAACCCTCACCCCTCAGCCTAGGAGGTGCAGGAAGTGCTTGTCTGCCATAGGGCAAGATGCAAAGAAAGGCGTTAAGTTCAAGATGTACAGCCTCCCCTGCCAGGCCTTTCATTCTACAAGCGTCCCTGCAGCTTTGGGCTAAAGCAGGTGTTTGAGGCAAGGAAAATGGAGAAAAATATAAATTAGGAGGGTGGGTGTAAATCGGAGGCCCACTAGATTGTGTGGTTTTGCCAGGAGATTTGGAGGAATGGCTTGTTCTCCGCACCCCAAACAAGGGCTCTCTGTGTGTGACTTGGGCCATGCCTCTTCTGGGAAAGGCATCCCGAATTCACCCCGCGCGGAGCCCGCATGGCCTCGACTTAACCTTCCCCCCGTATTCTCTTAAACGCCAGGCAATTCCAAAGGCGAAAACGCAGCCAACTGGCTCACGGCAAAGAGCGGCCGGAAGAAGCGCTGCCCGTACACGAAGCACCAGACGCTGGAGCTGGAGAAGGAGTTTCTGTTCAACATGTACCTTACTCGAGAGCGGCGCCTAGAGATCAGTCGCAGCGTCCACCTCACGGACAGACAAGTGAAAATCTGGTTTCAGAACCGCAGGATGAAACTGAAGAAAATGAACCGAGAAAACCGGATCCGAGAGCTCACAGCCAACTTTAATTTTTCCTGATGAAGCTCCAGGCGACGCCGTTTTTTCTGCCTCCTGAGCGCCGGTCCCCTCCCTCCTTCGTCAGCCTCTGCCCTGAACTCACACCTGTGCCGGAGCCCTGTGCCTCCCTCCCACACTCGCCATCTCCCGGGCAGTTACATCTGTGCAGGGCTGGTTTGTTCTGACTTTTTGTTTGTCTGTTTGCTTGGTGCTGGTTTACTTGTTTTCTGGGGGAAAAAGCCATATCGCGCTATAATTCTATAGAGGTAGATACTGTCCTAAGTGTCAAGTCCTGAATGGACTGGGTTTGCTGTCTCCGGATCTCACTGCTTGAAATGGCCCTGTCCTCCTCTAGGAGCTGGTTTCCTGCCCAGCCCTGGGCAAACCTAGCCAGAAGGCTGAGATCCCATTGTCGGTGCGGAGGTGTCTGGCCTGAGGTCAGTGGTGCAAGGAGCCACACCAGGCATGCCTGCCTGGAGTGCTGGGCTGTGTTTAATCAGGGGATACAGGCCCCTGGGCTTCTTTTTTTCTTTCTTCCTTTCTTCCTTGGCCAGGAGAAGGGCATGCAGGCATGGATATGCAGGTTGGCACTAGGGCTTGACTTCGGCTGATTAAAAAATTGAGAAAGAGTCAGATTAATTTTTCCTTCCTCTGTAAGATATCCCAGCTTTATAAGAAAAAGGAAAAAAATAATGACCAAGAGAAGGAAACTTCTCTTCCAGTTTGTGTAAGGTCTTGTGTTGCCTGACTGAAATGTTTCATTTACCTCTGAACTTCCATATTCTTCTGGCTGTTGATAAATAATGTAGTTTTGTTTATACACGTGGAATTGGTGAAATTTTGTCATTAAAATCGTTACCACTGGTAACACTCGAAAAGCACATCACAATTCTCCCTATATTGTGGAGTTTTTTAAATTCACTTTTTTGGGGGGCTTTCTGAAACTCATGAAAGCCTAGGATGGCTGGGGCAAACAGAATAAACTAGAGAAGGGAGACATTGTTTGAATTTCCTTTATACTGTGAAGTAACATGCATAAAAGGGTCAAACCTGTAGGTGCAGAAAAAGAAAAAACTATAAATACAAATCTGTATAAATGTCTATTATTATGAAAAATTGCCAATCTTGTTTTAAGCAAATGCATTCTATCGTTATTATAAATGTTAGTGCTAGCTCGATTCTAATCTTAAATCAGAATAAATTAATATTGTATTGCTGCTGTGCGTGGAAAAAAGACGATGTTTATGTTCTTATAGAATAAAAGCTGTGGAATGAAGCTTTTTAATTTTACCTCTTTTTTGGCTTCTTATCTTCACTTTCCACTTTATCCCGTCGACCACTTTTACAACAGGAGTACTAGCCTGAGCCCCCTGCAATTACTTTAGGCATCTATTTAAATATTACCTAGACGGTCGTAATTTGTCTGGGCCCTATAGCCTGGTGCCCTAAGGTTTGTCGGCTTTTGTTCAGTTTTATGACTTGCTAGTATATCTGGATTGTGGCTGTCTTGGACTAGTGGTTTCAGTTGAGAGGGGAGCTGCACAGATAGAGGAAGCTAAACAGGATTTCTTTCTGAAGCCTCAGAGAGGCTCTCAGAGGCCAGTTATTTTGCGGGTGCCCAGGTCCTAGATGACAGCCTAAATCCTGGGAGCAGGCCGGCCCACACCGCATCACTAGTGCCTTGGGGAGCGGTTAGGTGGATCCGGGCTGGGGTGCCCAGATCCGCTGGGGCCGCCCCCTCCCCCAGCACGGCCTCCCCCACCTGGCTGCCCTCGGCGGGCGACGCGTTTCCTGCTCGGCGGAGGTGGGGGGGAGCGCCGCTCGGGGGAGGGGGCGCTGGAGCGCGCGCCTCTGCCGGCGGGAGGCGAGGAGCGGGAGAGAGGGGAGCGAGCGGCCACGGGGAGCGAGCGCGGGAGGCCGCGGCCAGATACAGAGCCCGGCGAAGTCCCTGGCGCTTTTGAGTCTCCCAAGGCCGCCTCCGCTCCGCACGGGTTTGCTAGATCGCTGCGAGGTCCTGGGAACCGCACGCTGCTAGTTCTCTGCCCTCTTCTCGCGTACTCCCCTCTTCCTTTTTCCTCTTTTGCCTTCCTTCCTTCTCTCCTGCTCTCTCGCTCTCCTAGGCTTACCTTCCTGGGGGCCCGTGGCTTCTCCTCTCCTGACGGGCTTTCGGAGGCCTGGGCCATTTGGTGGCAGCGGCGGGCGCAGGTTGCCAGGGGGCAGGGCAGGGCACGATCTCAGGGTTCTTTCCTTGGCGGCGACCGTGGCGGCAGCAGTGGCGGCGGCGGCGGGCGAGGCAGCCCCGCGCGGGCAGCACCAGAACTGGTCGGTGATTTAGGTAGTTTCCTGTTGTTGGGATCCACCTTTCTCTCGACAGCACGACACTGCCTTCATTACTTCAGTTGAAATCGTCTCCAGGTACCTGTGCGCGCGGGGGCCGGGCCGGGCGGGGCATCAAGGAACTGGTCTTGCCAGGCCCGCGGTGGCAACCTCGGCTCTCCCTACGCAGGACGCTCTCAGCACCGTGTCAGCCAGCTGGCCTCCCCCCCTCTCCCACGGAGCTCGGTGCAGGTACCGTCAGGTTAACGGCTCCTCCGCAGACGCCGGGGGCGTGGTAAGAATTCTGCGCCCCGGGCCATTCAAGGTCAGGGGCGCTAGCTCCCATCAGGAGCTTCCCTACTGTAGCCCTGCGCCTGGCCGGCGTCCCCGCCATTCTCCTGCAGGGCTGGAACAAACACACACACCGATTTGGGGTGTGAGTTCAGGATAGACCCCTTTCCCTGTGGAGACCCGGGCCTTGATAGGAGGGACAGGGCAGGCAGGGACTGGGATCCTGGCCTCGTCACCCTTCTCTCTGCAAGGGTGCCCTCTGCTCCTGGGAATCTCCTCTGTCTCTTTTCTTCCCTCCTTCTTTCCTCTTTTATCCTTTCTTTCTTTGCCCCTTCCTTCTTTCTTTGCTTCCTTTTTTCTGTTTTTCTTTCATCTTTTGTCTCTGTCCCGATTGATTCTCTTTTTAGATCTCCTTCCCCCCTTTCCAGATCATCCTATTGGAAGGGGAAGAGGCTGGCACAGAGAAAGGCAGATGGTCTCCTTTTCCTCCTCGCCCTTAAGTTAAAGTCTGAGTCTGCCTGTGAAGAGTCTGCGTGGGGCGGCTGTCCAGGACGGTGGGGTTTGGCTTGCAGTGTCTCTGTGCAGACAAGGCCTCGGTTACGATCACGACCGGATGGCGGCAGCCTTGCGTCCCTTCTCCGCGGGTCGCTTGCGGCTGCCTGGGAGACGGGATTAGGGGGCACGGTGGTGTCTTTGTGTGCCCACACTGAGGGCAGGGGGACCTTTGTCAGCCTACTGGAAACAAGGTCGGAGGCCCAGCCAGGCTCTGTGGGGCGGGCCTGGCTACTCAGGGAGCTCCTCCTGGAAGCTCCTTGCGTGCTCTGCCAGGCCTGCCAGTCCTTACTTGGGTTTTGTTCACAACGAAGGAGCCTTGATAAGGCCAAGCTTGACTGTGTGCTTGGCAGTGGCATCAGGTTCCAGCGTGTTGGATATGGCCCTCTTGTACAGCTGTGTGCTGCAGAAAGGGACCTTTCCAAGAGCCAGTATTTCAAAAAGGTGAAGGAAACTCTAAATTCCAGAGTCACTGGGATGCAAGTTTGAGTCCTAGTTCTAAGTTGCAGTCTACTGATGGAAGCCAGCCTGACTATTCTCAAATACCAAAAACTGAAAACAAACTATCTGTCCCTTCCCCCAACATACACATAGACTTGCCTTCAGACCTTTGCCCGAAGAGCTGTGCTTCCCTTCCCAGCTCAGGCTGGGGGCTGGGAATTGTTTTCGTTGCTCAGCCCGCCAACCTGTTATCTGAAAGTCCGGCACACCCGGTTCCCTCGGACTCTTCTCTGCCATTTTCCGGACCAGAGTATTGAGTTTATTTTAGAGATCAAAGTTTTGAGAAAACTCTCAGTGAAGAAGGGGTGGCTTGCAATTACATCCATTTATTATTTCTTTATGCATGTACAATCCTTTTCACTTTCAAAATAAAAGCAGGCACAAAAGTCTGAATATTCTGGCTCCAAATCTCTTGGTTCCAGAGGGACGATATTTGGATTGGTGAATTTTCTCTGCTTCTACATAACAATAACAGCTGCTGAACACTCAATGCCTGTTAATTATTTAACAATATTCCTATTTTATTTGGGGGCTAGCGCTATTTAAAGGGACAGCCTTTGTATTTTAAAAAAATACTAAAAATAAGTTGTGTCTTCTCTGGGTACAAAAAGTGGAACAAGCAGCCAGGCATGGTTGGCCTGCTGTTTACAGACAATTACAATTAAGAGCGAAGTGTTCTTCCAGAGTTTATTTTTAAAATGAAAATCTCAGAGTCCCTGTGGATTGCCGGGACACCTTGGGCTTCGGTGGGGGTGGGGATGACGCTGAGGAATTTACTGGGAAAGAAAAATATTAGGGGGGAGGGGGGCTGAAGCTGCCAGGACAGGCCACGTCGGAGTTCATTGTGTCGGCCACTTTCCTCGGCGCCCGCCCGCCGCGCGGCGCACAGGCGGAGGAAGGAGCTCCGGACAGTATCGGAGTAGCTATGCAGCCTCTCTCGGGGTAGAGACTAACATTTTGGGGTCGCCGCCGCCGCCTAGAATAGGAATATTCCAGGATGTTTGGAAGGAGGGATTATTTAAGCTATTGGTGAGAATGAAGGCAAAAGGAGAGAGAGAGATGGAAATGACTGAGGCCGCTGGCCTTGCAGCCAGGAAAGTGGACTAATGAGAAACACACCCTTGCAGGCACAGTATTCACACGTGAATTTAATTACCCCGTTTCTAGGGCTTGGGGCTTTCTTTTCGGAATTGGGGTGGGTTTTCCCCCCCTTCCAATTAACAAAAATGGCTGCAGTTTTTTCATTTGCTCTTTCTCCCAGGGACTAAGGGATGAGAAATAACCACCCCAATTTGGCCAGGCCAAGCATGGGATTAAAGTCAATGGCCCCTGCTCCTCCCCGTTTTAATTTCTAGCCCTGGACTTGAGCAGCCACCACCTCGTTTTGGGCCTTGTAACTCTGTGAGTTACTCGGTTCCCTGCATAACCAAGGCATGCCCTGGGCAAACGGTGATCCAAGGATCCCTGCAGGGCTCACCCTGGGCCCTGGGCTGGCAGCTCCAGTGCAGGCTTCCCAGCCACTGGAACCACAGGCTCTCTTAGGCAGGGCTGCTTTTTAGCAAGCAGAATTCGCCTTCCGCTGATGCAGCCTGGAGGGTTTTTTGTATTATTTTACCAGCTTGGGTTCCAACAACCCGATGAGGCTTCCAGACTTCAGCATTAGGGTCTTCAAGGATGCATCACAGGGCTAGGTCGCTAAGCCGCCTCTGTCCAGGGATGGTGAATCCCAGCTGAGTAGGAGCAAGATGCGCCAGGCGAGACTGTGGGCCAGGACCGAGGGCATGGCACAACCAGATTCTCAAACCCTTCCCGCTGAAGGTATCTGGCTGCTCCCTCCGTTCCAGGTCCTCAGCGTTGCCCTCGCTTGAGAAACAAGGGCGACCTTCAGGCTTGTCTGGGTGCCCGGCTCTCTAGCACCGCAGGATCTGGGGCCCATACTAGGTGGTACCCCCTCGGTGACCAGTCCACCCGGTGCCCTGGCAAGAATGGTGGCTACTTTGGGACGGATATTGCGTTGAATTTGACTTTTCGTGGCCGGCGGGGGGGGGGGCGGTGCATCTGCAGAGGACCACAGGAATTATTTACAGGGAGTTCGCCAACCAAACACAACAGTCTAATTTAACCTTTCCAAGTACTCATAAATTTTTACAGCTGGGAGCCACGGCAAAGGCAAACGAATCTGTTGGTCGTTCCCGACTTCCCACCAGCCTGTGTGGCTTCTGAAACAATAACTCCTTATGAAATATCATAAATATAGATTTAAATACAGTAGAGCGAGAATGCGATTTGGCTGCTTTTTTATGGCTTCAATTATTGTCTAATTTTATATGAGGGGCTCCGTTGGCCGCAGTCGCACGCGGGACCCGCGCCTTCCTGATGGCGTGATTAATTATGATATAAAATAGTCCGCTTAAGAAGTGTGTCTGGTGGGGAGCAGGGGAGCGTCCAGAGGCAAAGCCAAATTTGATCTTTTAATCTTCGTTGGCCACAATTAAAACAAACTCTATCGTGGAACGGCGCGATCCCTTTGCATAAAAACATATGGCTTGTGCTATAAAAATTATGACTGCAAAACACCGGGCCATTAATAGCGTGCGGAGTGATTTACGCGTTATTGTTCTGCTGGGCGGACACGTGACGCGCGCGGCCAATGGGGGCGCGGGCGCCGGCAACTTATTAGGTGACTGTACTTCCCCCCCTGGTGCCACCAAGTTGTTACATGAAATCTGCAGTTTCATAATTTCCTCGGGTCGGGCCGGGCCGGCCAGGCGCGGGGCACGACAATGGCCACCACCGGGACCTTGGGCAACTACTACGTGGACTCGTTCCTGCTGGGCGCAGACGCCGCGGATGAGCTGAGCGCCGGCCGCTACGCACCGGGGGCCCTGGGCCAGCCTCCTCGGCAGGCGGCGGCACTGGCCGAGCACCCTGACTTCAGCCCGTGCAGCTTCCAGTCCAAGGCGGCGGTGTTCGGCGCCTCGTGGAACCCGGTGCACGCGGCGAGCGCCAATGCCGTGCCCACCGCAGTGTATCACCACCATCACCACCACCCCTACGTGCACCCCCAGGCGCCCGTGGCGGCGGCGGCGCCGGACGGCAGGTACATGCGCTCCTGGCTGGAGCCCACGCCCGGTGCGCTCTCCTTCGCGGGCTTGCCCTCCAGCCGGCCTTATGGCATTAAACCTGAACCGCTGTCGGCCAGAAGGGGTGACTGTCACACGCTTGACACTCACACTTTGTCCCTGACTGACTATGCTTGTGGTTCTCCTCCAGTTGATAGAGAAAAACAACCCAACGAAGGCGCCTTTTCCGAAAACAATGCTGAGAATGAGAGCGGCGGAGACAAGCCCTCCATCGATCCCAGTAAGTGTCTTCTCCCTCCAAACCAGCCGCCGCCTCCACGCCGGCCACCCGGATCTGCCGGCCCACCAGCTTTCTCTGGAGCCTGCCTTCGTCCTCGCTGGGAGCCTCCTGAGCTGGGGCCGAGTGCGAGTAGTTGGTGTTTGGGACACTTCAGCTAGGGCCCCCAAAGCCGGAGAACGGTGCCGAACAGGCCTGCAGGACTGGGGGAAGGGGAGGAGGCTGCTGCAGCGAGAGGGGGCGGGGCGGGCGCTGCCGACCGAGCAGAGACCCGCTGCCCCTCTCCTCGGCTGCCCCGGCTCCGGACAGAGATACTTGGGGCCTTTCTTCGAAAGCATCACAGCGGAGTCCTTTGTGCGCCTAGATTGTTTTCCAGCCGAGGCTTCAACGTTAGCTGGGGCAACTGACCCGGGACACTGGGGGAGACGCCGCCGATTCCCTCCACTTCTTGCCTTCAGCCGGTGGTGTAAATCCTCCCCGAGTCGAGGCTCCCGGCGATCGGGCTGCGAGGGTACCCTTGCCAGATTATTCAAATAAGCTGGAGACCCGATCAAAGGACTCAGGGCACCCTGCCAGCCCGCTTAGCTCCCACGGCCTTCTAGGAAGGTCAAATTAGAAGTGGAGAGAGTAAAGGGAAAGCTGGGGAAAGGAAGACACAGCCAGAGAGAAAAGCAGTGCTAATCTTGCTACAGGAACCTAGGGCAGATTGGTTTCCCTCTGCTTGCCACAAAGGAGATGTGTTTACAAATCTCACTCTTCCCACAATGTGAAAAGAATGGGAAGAAGGACCGGAGGGGACAGAAAGACAGAGGAGGAGAAAGGGCAGGTTAGGGGTGTGGGGGGGTCACTGCGTGCAATTGTAAGTGACCGTCCATGCGTCTGTCTGCTAGGGTTCCATTGTGTCCAAGGCTGGGCTCCCTTCCCCAACCAATTGAATGGCAACTTGCATTGTGGTCGGAGACCCCAGCAGGCTCCCTCAAATCCAGCTAAGGTGCGTCTCCTCCTTCTAAACCCAGTGTCTCTCTCCCTGCAGATAACCCGGCAGCCAACTGGCTCCACGCGCGCTCCACTCGGAAGAAGCGCTGCCCCTATACCAAACACCAGACGCTGGAACTGGAGAAAGAGTTTCTGTTCAACATGTACCTCACCAGGGACCGCAGGTACGAGGTGGCCCGACTGCTCAACCTCACTGAGAGGCAGGTCAAGATCTGGTTCCAGAACCGGAGGATGAAAATGAAGAAAATCAACAAGGACAGAGCAAAAGACGAGTGATGCCATTCAGGTTCATTCCTAAAAGAGAGCAAGCTAGGGAGAAAAAGAAAGGACTGCCTGTCCCCTTCTCCCTTCTCTCACCACACTGTACCTCCGCCACCCACACAAAGCAGCTCTAAACCCCAGGCCTCATCTCCCCCCTGGCAAACCCTGCTCAGGCTGGCTCCTAGGTCTGGGGCTTTGATGGAGGAGGTATTGTAAGCTTTCCATTTTCTATAACTACAAAAAAAAAACAAAAAAAGGGCATTAGCGCTGATGGCTGTGTGTGCTAGCTTGTATATATTTTTAAAAATCTACCTGTTCCTGACTTAAAAGAAAAAAAACTACCTTTTTATAATGCACAACTGTTGATGGCGGGCTGTATAGTTTTTAGTCTGTGTAGTTAATTTAATTTGCTCTTTGTGTGGCAGCGTGATCTGCTGAGATACTTGAACACTGTGTTTTATTGTGGTAATTATGTTTTGTGACTCAAACTTCTGTGCTGGGTGACGCACCCGTTGTGATTGTGAAAGCTAGAATTCAATTTGAACTCAGGTTGTTTATGAGGGGAAAAACAGTTGCATAGAGTATAGCTCTGTAGTGGGATACGTCTTCTGTATAACTAGGCTGTTAACCTATGATTGTAAACTAGCTGTAAGGATTTCCCAGTGAAATAAAATTTTTTAAAGGGAGAGGGGTTCTCCTGGATGCATAGGCTTATGATTTTTCCACTTTTGAAATGCAAGCATTTTAGTCTTTATGTGCTCTAGAGTCCTTTCTTGCCCATTGTATATATAATCTATATATTGAAGAAAAAGCTCATAATCAGAGAAGCTTGAATATTGTTTTTGCACCAGAGAAACAGTGAGAAAATTCGGAGCTATACATATGTGCAGAAGGTTACTACCTATGGTTTATGCTTAATTTTAATTGGGGGAAATGAACGCTTATTGTAATGGAGTCAATTTTATTGTTAATAAATTGTACACCACGAAACCGCCATTGGGCTACTGTAGATTTGTATTCTTGAATCTCGGGTTTCCATCTGGCTGAACATACACTGTATATTTTGCAATAGTTACCTCAAGGCCTACTGACCAAATTGTTGTGATGAGATATTTAACTTTTTGCCAAATAAAATATATTGATTCTTTTCTATCTTTTGCCGGTCTCCTTTTTGCGCCTTCTTCTCCAGGGCCCGGGAACCTGGGTAGTCTCTGGATGGGGGGAGGACCAAGGCGGGGTGGGGGCAATTGTACCTCAGGGGGACTTCTGGAAGCAGCCGGCATTTGCCCCAGCCGGTCCAGGCCTGTTTAAGCTCTCCCTGCACGGCTAGGGCCTTGGAAGCGCAAGCAGCAAGGGAAAGCTGGGAAAGCGGGCGGCGGGGCAGGCTCCCGGCCTTGTGTCCTTTTGCGGGTCTGTGGAAAAGCCTCGGAGCACTGCGCTGGGTCCCGTGTATAGCTAGCCAGCAGCAGTGCAAAGGCTGCTCTCGTCTTGGTGCCCCCAAGAAATTCCCCAAATCCCAGCCCACAGAGACACCCGAGGCCTTTCCTAGCAAAATGGGGATGTTGGGGGCACAGGACCTGGAGCTGAGGGCCTATCTCCTAAAGAGACTCGGAGAAGAGACTCAGGAGCCGGATCACCCCAACCCGGCCGCCGGTGCAGACGCTGGGGGGCTTGCAGGGGACCAAAGGCCTATGCCACGACACTCCGGCCTCCTGCCCGCCTGGCCCCGGTGAATCTGCATCCTGTACCAAAAACCCCTCCCGAACCCAAGTCCTGACAGAGGCCGGGCTGAGGCAACCAACGAGCCCCGATGCGCCATAAAAGAAAATGAGGGCTGTTACTGTTTATGGGGTGTAAAGGGCTTCGAGGGAACTGGCAGAGCGCCTTCCAGATGTGGCGGAGGAATTTGGCCTCACCCCCTTCCTTCTCTCGCTCTGCCCCCCACCCCACCCCTTGACTCCTGCAAAGTTGACTGTGTTCAAACGCGTGAAAGGGGAATCAGGGCGCGGGTGGATGGGGCGTCTCCACCCCACCCCCACCGTGTCGCCAGGTTGGGACCCCCTCTGTGGTTGCAGACAGAAGGAACTTCAAAGAATGAGTAGTAAGGGTGTGCCATAAAGGCTGGGTCTGCGAACTGTCTGGAATTCGCCCCTTAATGAGTTTACAACTGTCCAGCCCCAATTAGGATATTCCACCAAAGCCCTTTCATTTGTTTGCTCTGTCTGCTGACGATAAAGCAGCTGCGGAAACAGCTTTCTTTTATGGGCATTGTCCCCTCCGCAGCTAGATTCCGGGCCCCAAGCGGACCCCGGGGAAGGGGCCCTCCCCCCGCCTTTGGGAAGGAGGACGCTGTGAGCACCGCTGCGCCGCGGCTGTCGAAGTTCAGGCGTCCTGGGGCTGTTGGTACTGCAGTGCGAAAGGGAGACCAGCAGATGGCAGTGTGGCTCCACCAAAGAGGTGCTCTCGCCGCCATCTCCCGCCGCCACGATCCTGGGAAGTTCCTAAGATGTCGACTTGACTCGAGCCTTTCTGGAATTGGAGCCCCAGATTTGAGTGAACAGCAGTCGTATATTTTCCGTGCTGTTCAAGCCAGGCTGGAAGCCTCCTTGGGATACAAGCGTGCGTCGGGGGCTTGCCTGATTCTCACTGCTCGCCCCTTCCAGGGCCCATCCCCAGGGCGCAGAGCTGCTGGGCTGCAGCCGTTCGCGAGACTGCCGGGCTGGTGGCTCCAGGCGCGGAGACGGCTCCCGGGTCATCTCAGTCCAACACAGGCCTCGGGGCAGCGAGGACATGCGGGCGAAGCCAACAGACCCCGTACCTGATGACCCTACAGAGAGCGTGGAGAGGGCTCACGCAGTGGTCACAGGTTCCGCGGCACCCCGGAGGTCCCTGAAACCTGCGCCTTGGTTCGGGGCCTGGGACAAGACCCGGCGAACCAGCACCAGAGAAAGCCAGGACCCCGGAATTCGACCGGTTTGAATATGTGGCAATAAGATTAGACAAGTGAAAACTGGGCATAAAGCCACCCTCCGTAGTATAGGTCTCCAGGGAGTTGGCTGGCATGGGGAATCTCTGGGACAGACCAGGAAGTGTTTGGTTATTCTAAATTAAATGTGATGCTTAAAATAACAATCATAACATCACCTTAACTCTGGAATTGGCGCTCACGCCGTGGAAGTCGCTCATACCTTCTTTGGCTGCGGCATTTCCTTGGCTTGGAGGTGCCAAGACTGCTCAGTCATCCCCGCTGAGGAGGCAGCAGGAAAGGGACCCCGTTCAAGCTGCTCAGCCTCTCCCCGTTCTTAAGTGGGGAACGCACTCGGGAGCCTCTGCAAAGGTGCCTCGGAGCCCGGTGCGAGGATCTGCCACGGGCATAGAATGGCTTCGAAGGGAAACACAAAAGCAAACACAGAACCCTTCCAGTCACCTCGGAGCCCTGTGAACGTGCCGCACGGTGCATTTATTTAGTCGTAATAGTCTCCGCCAAGCCCGCAAAATGTGTATGACCTGCACCTCCACGTAGAACGTGCTGTAAAACTGGGAACAGGATTTTGGCTGACATCTCTCCTGGGTGTTGGCTAGCGCGCTCTCTCTCTCCTTTTTTCTCTGTCTATATACACAGGTTGGCATTACAAACACATCTTCATTATATTTCCCTATATAATTCACACTAAACCATCTGATTGTAAGAAGGGTTTTTATTGCTTTCCGGAGACTCACCATGGCTTTGTATCCAAAGTCAGAAAACTGTTTGTGTAATAACAAATATACGCAGAGATCAATCAGTGGGTGCAGATAAAAAGCTCAATTTCTGTAACTACAAATAAACGAAATCTCAGATTGGTGGTGACCGCTTCTCTCCACCGATCACAGAGGCGCCAGGTAGGTACAGTCGCCCAGAGTCTCAGAGGCCTTGTGAACTGCCGGGCTGGCAGGGCCTCCCTTGCCCTTGGCCGGCTGGCGGCTGGGAGGCTGCTCTCCCGCTCCTCTGCCAGAGAGCAGCTTCCCCCCGGCGGCCGCCCTCCGTCCAGGCCAGACCCCGCTCAGCTGCTCCGGCCAAACTCATTCACTTGTGTCGGGGGTGGGTTGGTCCACCAGCCCAGGCCATGCACCGCGCCCAGCTCACTTGGTGGAGAGCAGACACGCAGCCCGTGCGAGGGGCGGGCGGGTGGAAACATTTGGAGAAGCAAACCGCCGGGTAGCCCAGCAGGCACCATTAGCTGCCAGAAAGCTGAGTTTAAAATCTTAACTGGATTTAAATATTGCAGACTGTTTGGTAACAGTAATCAGAGGAAACACTCTCTAGCAATGAGCGAGAGGCAAGCTCCAGGAGAGCACTGGGAAATGTCTATCTGAAGACCACTTGGCTGATTAGAAGCTGGCCGACCTATCCCTGCTCCAGCTTGTGCAACAACGAATATTTCTTTGAATATTATCACACATAACCCAGTACCTTTTTGTCTTTTCAGTCAAATAAGTAAGGAACCAATAGCTCAGAAGCACATGATTAAATAGGCTTTATTGAAAGCCTGGTATTTCTTGGGCCTTTTTATTTTAAAATCCAACCACAGGAGACAGGAAGGGAGAATCCCAGAAACGAAAGGGGGGTTTTGGTGCCCGCAGGACTTGGCCCAGTTGGCTGACTTTGGCCCAGAGGTGCCGAGGCCTTGCGGCCAGAATCTGGATCCTCCTTGGCTGGGGTATAGGGGCAGAGCGTCCTGCCAAGACCGCTTGGACACCAGCCCCACCGAATCCGGGGAAGAGATGATCCTGCTGCAGTGCCTAGCCCTCCCTTGGTGGTGAAGTGCGTACCTGCCTCCCCCCCCCCCCCCCCCAAACCACTCCCCACTCGGGCTGTCTGGTTGCCTTGCTTGGGACAGGTTCTACTTTAAACGCAGTTGGCCACTGCAGCCGCCTGAGTCTAGACAGAAGGCGGCAGCTTGGCCCAGGTCTTTCTCTTTGCGTCTTGGTCTGTGTCACCAGAGGAAAAATTTATTGGTCTAAAGCCATCTAATTCTGCCTCTTTGATCTATCCTTCATCTTGTTTCCTGCATCTTTTTTTAACTTTCTTAGGTTTTTATTTCCCTGTCAGAAGGCAATGTTATTTGGATTTTTTTTCCTGGTTTATCCCCTCCATTCTGGGTCTGAGATTCAGTAGCATCCTGATCGACCATAAAAGGCATCCCAGACATTGCCCCTCCCCTGCCCCACCAGATCCCTGTATCCCTGAAGTACACACCCCAGTGCCCACCTGCCCCCACCTCCCAACCAAAGGCCGAGCCCTTTACTAGGTATAAGCTGGGGCTCCTTGGCAATTTGATTTAAATCATCCTTCCTCTTTTGTGTTCCCAGGACCCCCTGAGAAGGTGCAGTGAACAAGGGGTAGCCTGGACCCTCTGAAAGTGAAGAGGAGTCCTTTGTACACGAGGAACCAAAGTCTATAATTTAGAGGAGAATTTCCGGGGCAATTCCATTGTGAGATTGGGTTTATGGTGTGCAATCGAGCTGGGCAGTAAAAGGTGGCCAGGCTTCCAGCGAGGCCTGGGCAGTTTATGAGGCGTTTAGGGAGAGGGTTCACCCTATCATCCTTCACAGAATGGTTGGTAGCAGGGGCTCAGTTGGCCGAAAGCTGCAACAGGGGTCGGAGGCCTGGGAAGGTAGGTGATATATGGTGGGGGATCTGGATGGAAGGGAGTGAGATCACTGGCACTCAGCTGTGTGCTGATACTTGGAAAGACGGAGCTGCCAGAGCTGGGTGGCCTTGGGTAGGGCTCCCTTATATTTGGTGTCTCCAAAAGATATGCAGATCTGCAAGGGGCTGCAGTCACCAGGTACCCAGATCCCCTCTTTCCATTCTAATTCAGCTCTAAAGCTTCAATTGCTCCCAGACACTGAGACTCACAAGGTGGGAGTCCAGGAATGGCTGGGGTGAAAGCTGCTAGAAACCTCACAGGAATTGGGGGTGGATGGAAAGGTGCAGAGCCTGAGGTTCCTTCATGCTGAGTGTGTGGGGGCACAGAGGGGCCCCCCTGAGCAGAGGGGAGCCAGGGGATATGAGTAGGACAAAGAACTGTTAAGCCATTTATTGAGCTATGAGAGGACAGCCAGGTGCCCAGAAGTGAATGCACAGAGCCTCCAGAGCTGCGGTGTCCGGTAGGAGGCACGGGGAACCCCATGTTAATAAATCTGTTGGCAAATGAGGCTCATTAATAGATAAATATTTCACTACTTCCTTTAGGGCGGATAAACAGTGAGCTGACCATTACAAAAAGGAAGCTGGGAGACACTGACTTTATTCGAACCACATGGTTCCAGTTTGCGGTGGCGTTCCGGCTACTTACTGCTAGAAGCGACGCTGCCCCTGCCCCGTCTGGCTCGGAGTCTAAGTCTGGCCTTTGGCCCACTGGACCCGACAGAGACGCGGGCAAGGAGTAGATCTGCCCAGAGTCCAGACCTGCCAACAAGGCCATAGGGAGGGCGGGCGCATGGGGTGCAGAGACCCGCCGGGGGCTGCGTCAGCAGACAGGACACGGACAGGGAGGATCTGCCTGCCTACTCTGGGGCTCACTACTAGGTCTGGGGAGCTGTTCTGGGCCAAACCTGGTGGGCACCCGCTGGCTCCGGGCCGGCTTGGAGGCCAGCCGAGGATCCCGCCCGCGGAGCGCCGGTCCTTTCCACAGGGCCAGCCGGGCCGCCGGGCGCGGGCGGACTCGGTGGCCGCGTATCTGAGCCTCCTCTGCTTCCATTCTAGGCGGCCGCGGGCCCCGCCGAGCGAGACCACCTGTGAGGGCGGCAGAGATTGGCGGAGGCGGTCATGTGGGCGGTCACGTGCTGCGGCGAGCTCCGTCCAAAAGAAAATGGGGTTTGGTGTAAATCTGGGGGTGTAATGTTATCATATATCACGCTACCTCGTAAAACCGACACTGAAAGCTGCCGGACAACAAATCACAGGTCAAAATTATGAGTTCTTCGTATTATGTGAACGCGCTTTTTAGCAAATATACGGCGGGGGCTTCTCTGTTCCAAAATGCCGAGCCGACTTCTTGCTCCTTTGCGCCCAACTCGCAGAGAAGCGGCTACGGGGCGGGCGCCGGCGCCTTCGCCTCGACCGTACCGGGCTTGTACAATGTCAACAGCCCCCTCTATCAGAGCCCCTTCGCGTCGGGCTACGGCCTGGGCCCCGACGCCTACGGCAACCTGCCCTGCGCCTCCTACGACCAAAACATCCCCGGGTTCTGCAGTGACCTCGCCAAAGGCGCCTGCGACAAGGCGGACGAGGGCGCGCTGCACGGCCCGGCAGAGGCCAATTTCCGCATCTACCCCTGGATGCGGTCTTCAGGTAGGCGCAGCCGCTAGGCGGTCGGGTGGGTCCGGCGGGCGGAGCGGGAGCCGGAGCGCGGCGCTGGGGCGCAGGGCCCGGGAGAGCTGAGCCGGGCGGCTGCAGCCCGCGGCCCCCGTGACTCCTGGCGGCGCTGCCTTTCTGGTTTTAATTAGAGCTGAGGCGCCATTGCGTGGAGAGCTCATAGCATTGTATGTAAATGAGGCTCATAAAACTTTTTATGGCCCAATTAATGGTTTCAATCCTCGTAAATTTAGTTAACTCCATTTGCCTCGGAATTTTAACATTAAGTTTTTCCCTATTCTCTCTCCCTGTCTCCTTTCTTTCTCCTTCTCCCTCTTTTCCTTTCAGCCTGGCTTTTCTTTCTCAAAAGCGGAGAGAGCCAAACCCTCTGGGGCCCCTCACCCACCCCTGTGCCAGGGGCCATTTGAAGACGGGAGAGAAGGGGACCGAGGGTCGGAGTGCCCTAGGAAGGTCCCGGGGATGGAGTCCATAGCTGATGGGGAGAGTTGCCCACTCGTCTGGGAAAGCTGGGGAATGGCTAAGCTCCCTTTGAATGCAAAAGTGCAGCGTCTCCCACTTGCCCACACTCTATATTTACAATTTCCCTTTGTCAGGGAGGAAGCAGGACATTGTGGAAGCGTAGCCGGCTGGAAAGGTCGGTTGGTTGTAAAGTTGGAGTTCTGCGCCTTCCCTTCTTACAGAGCTGCCTGCCGTCTGGCCGAGGTTGGGGTCTTCCGATAACACTGCCTCCTTCTACCTCCAACTCTGGTCGGAATTTTGGGGCAGAGGGAAGCCATGCGCCTAGGTATGGGCGGGGAAGAAAATGCACCCTCTGGACAGTGGCCTGGCTAATGCACTGTTCTCTCCGTGTCCCTGTCTGCTTGTCTATCCGTATGTCCATGTGTCTGCATTTCTATTCTCAGGACCAGACAGGAAGCGAGGCCGCCAGACCTACACGCGCTACCAGACCCTGGAGCTGGAGAAGGAGTTCCACTTCAACCGCTACCTGACACGGCGCCGCCGCATTGAGATCGCCCACGCGCTCTGCCTCACTGAGCGCCAGATCAAGATCTGGTTCCAGAACCGCCGCATGAAGTGGAAGAAAGAGCATAAGGAAGAGGGTTCCACCCCTACCACAGCCCCAGAGGGTGCGGTGCCCTCTGCAGCCGCTGCTACTTCAGCCAAGGCCGAGGAGGAGGAGGAGGAGGAGGAAGAGGAGGAAGAGGAGGAAGAGGAGGAATGAGGGGCCAAGCCAGGGCCCTGTCTTCATCGGACAGTTGGAGAGGCGTCTTTAAGAGACTGGCTGGTTTTATTTACAAAAATGGGGGGAAAATAAAAGAAAATGTAAAAAAAAAACAAAAGGGAAAACACCCCAACTCCCAACAGCACCCACCCACCTCACCACCTGATGTAGCTCCCAAATTTCTGGACTGAGAGGCTATGAAGACTAGGTCACCTTCGAATCCCCTTTCCCTCTGAGGAGTCCAATAGACACCCCTAACCCCAGGCCAGCGCTCTGCATCGGCCATGGCCAAAATACTACCTAGCACAGGCCTCCTTGAGGGGCACCCCCAAACTACCTATGGGCCCAGCCACAGTGGACCTCCACTCCCAGGAAGCCTCCTGGTGTCCCAACACTGGCAGACACCCAGCACTATACCCCATACCTACAGAAACTCGATTCTTTCAGTACTACCTATTAGCCCCAAACTACCTATTTGTGCTGGCTAGCTTGTCTGCTACTTAGTGTTGGCGTCCCCCCACCCCAGTACAGGCCCTTATTGCTTCCAACAGACAGCCTTTGGGGTCCCCAAGGCGTCACTGGGAAGGCACTGAGGTCCTGGGATCAGGGCATTGGCTTCTATTTAAATTGAAAAATAATATATTTATTCCAAAGCATACTAAGTGCTGCAACCTAGAATCCCTCTTTCTCTGGCTTGGACACCCCAAGTTCAGGCCCATCACCCCCTACTTTTGGAGGGGAGTATTCCTGAGCGGGGTGCAAACCTCTGGGTTAGCTTCTGCTTTGTAGGACTGTGGAGATGCTCCCAGCATCATTGTCTTCTACCCTGGCTCTTGTGTCCTACTGTTTAGCCATGTCAAATACGTACACCCTCACTTTTCCTACAATGGCAAATACTGTATATTTGAATGAAATTTTTTGGTCATTTCTATAGTCTTGGAGCTCATTTGTAAAGAAATGTCTTGACTTGGGAAGGATATGTTAATGGGGTGACCTTATAGCATGGTGTGTTGTCTTGAACTAACTCTGTAGTGGGCAGGGAGGTCTAATTCCCTCCCCAATGTCCTTCATCTCCTGTATTGTTCTGTGTCCCCTAAGCTCCAGCCTGGTGTTCAGGGAAGGAACTGTTCCCAGCCCAGCTAACCATGTTTTATGTAAGAAAAATAAAGATGCTTGGTCACAAAGAAAAATGGAGTGCTTTATCCAGAGGGGATGGGTAAAGGGAGGTGGCCAGAGCCGAAGGGAAGTCCTGGCTATGTGTGTGTGCTCAAAGGGGCAGTTGGGAAGCAAGTGGAGGAATCTTCTTGGCTCCACGCATTGGTTGTCCATGTATTAGTGTATAGGCACAATATGTCTCCTTTTATATTCCATGTGTGGATTTGTACAGGTACGTATGTGCCTGTTTTCTATGTGTATGCTTGGGTGTATATTTTTGCTCTATTTCAATATTGTGTATATATCTATGTACATAAATGTGTGTTTATCTCCATGACCATAATTGGGTGCATGTTTTTCTGTGTGTGCACGATTGCATATTTTCTGCGTCTATAATTGAGTGTACCTATTTCCCTGTATCCATAATTTTATGGATATTTTTATCTGGTTTCTGTGTGTGTGTGTGTGTGTGTGTGTGTGTGTAAATATCTAGATTCCTTGAAAATGGAATCTTTGGTAGATACATTATACTTTATAAACCTCATAAAAACCTCCATAAATTCCAGGAGTGAATTCCAAATCCACCCTTTGCTCTAAGATTGGTGAGTGGGCTCTGAAGGAGATACTACCTAAGCCGTGGCAACAGATCCCGGATTCCGAATGCACCCTGAACTCAGTCTCAGGCTAGAAAATGGGATTCAGGGAACCCCCACCTCAGCTCACTCTGCCTTCAGGCGAGGCGAGGGCGCCCCAGCACCGCAGCAAAGGGGCTCAGGGAGGGGCAAAAGCCCGCAGACCTCGCGCAGCCTCGTCGGGCATCTGGGTGCGAGAAGACCAGGGGGCTGGGGAAGGGGCAAAGGGCTAGGGGACGTGGGGCCAAAGCCGAACATCCTGAGCGTTGCCAGTGATGATCTCCGCTCCTATCTCCTGCCTGGGTTGGGCCAGCTTCTTGGGCTCTTTTTATAAAACCCAGCCCAAAAGGGTCTGTAAAACCTGCAGCCCAAGTCAGGGCAGCTTCGGTGGTAAGATGGCGCCGGTGTAAGAGCTGCCTCCTCTTAGTGATGGGGAAAGGGTCATAAATCCGTTGTTGTTTATGAAAATTTACAACTTTGCAATACAACTTTATGAGTTGTTCGGCCCTTCCATTGGCCGCTGTCGGTCATGTGGATGAGAACCGTGAACATGAACTTTTTTATAATTTCCCTTGCGAGAATAGAGCCGCATTCTTTTGCTCCGCTCCATCCTGCCTGCTTCGGAGCTCTGCCTTTCCAGCCCGGCTGGGCTGCGCTTTGTCCGCCGATGGCCAGCGAGGGGAAGCCCCGGCCAGGCCCGGCCCGGCCGCTCCCGCGGGAGGTGGAGCGCGCCCAGTTCCCGGCGCCGCGGCAGCCGCTTTGCAACTCTCAACCTGGCTAATATCCTGCGTCCTCTGGCACCAGGAAGAAGGACAATTCGTCTCCAGGCTGCCCGAGCGACAGCTGTCAGAGGAGCAGGAGCTTCTGGAAGCCGCCATCTGAAGGTGAGACATGTGGGAAAGAGACAGGAGCAAAGGTGGTGAGGTGCCACGGCGGTGGGAGAAGGCAACCAGGGCGGCTTTGAACAGGGACCACTCGTCATACCCCACCCGCATCACGGCCGCCCGGTCCACCCCACGGCCCACACAAACACTCACAAAGGCCACCACCACCTCCCCAACTCCCCCACACCCAGCCGCCCCCCCCCCCCCCCCGTCCCTCCCTCTCCTCCCGGGATCACCGGGGCAGAAAGTGCTCTGCCCGTCTTCTCTCAGCGGCACAGCGCCCTGGCACTGGCAGTAGCGCTTGGGTCTTCTCCCTCCCCTTCCCCAGCCACCCCGGGAAGCATAAAAGAAAGTGATCCTGCACTCTGCATTCCTGCCAACCTCAGAGTTTGGCTTTTTGGGGGTTTACTTGTTTGGGGGTTTGGTTTGGTTTGTTTTTTTCATTCATGGCCCAATGGGCTCTACTGAATTCCCCAACAACGGGAGAGAGCTCCAAGCTGGGGAGGTGAGAAGAGCTGAGGGCAGAAGTGAGTTAACCCACAGGCGTTTTATTAGCATTAACACCGCACCTTCTATTCCCTGGGAGCTGGGTTCAGAGAGAAAGGTAGAATGGGGGAGACAAACAACCAAAAAACTTACTAATTCAGCCAGAGTTCTTTGCTGATTGCTTGCTCCTCTGAGCCCGGTTTTCCGATGAGAGGGATGTCTGCAGCGCTGGGAGAAGGGAAGAGGTGCAGGGATGGAATTCTGTGTTGGAGGAGAGGACGGGGTTAATTGTCAGGATGTCACTTGGTGGGATGTTTTGGTGCGGAGAGCATTTCGGCATGACTGAGGTGGCAGGGGCCAGCAGCTGAGGACGAAAGAAGGACGTAGACCGATTCTGGGCAACAGGGGGACCCCCTACAACCCACCTCGGCACACTGGGCTGGCGACCATGGGCCCCACCTCCCGTGAGCGAGTGGGCAGAGGACTGTGGAACCAGCCGAGAGGAGGCACCGAGGGTCTGATGGTGGCTTTGCGTAGCGCGGTGACAAGAACCTGGCTCGGCCTGGGTATGAATCTCGGACCGGATTTGCCCCCGGGAGCTCTAGGCTACAAGAATCGATCCCCGGGTTCTAGGCTGGAGTTTTACCATATTTGTTCGGTTTTTGTTTGTTGTTCTTGTTATTTTCCCCGTTTAAGATAATATCTTGGTATGCATTAGATAACCAAGAAGGGATGTAAATGTTTGGTATGTTCCCCGGCACAGTGGGTGCGCTCGGGCAGATAAAGCGACGCATTTGCCTTGTAGGGCCGTTGGCTGCCCGTCCGCGGCTGCCGCGGGCAGATTATTTATTGTGACTGAGATGGCGCTCGCTGCTGCCACTCTGTGGCCGTCGCCGGGACCGGCGCCAACCTCAGCCCGCCTCTTGCAGCCTGGCGCGACTGCTGTGCGGGCCCCTCTGAGATTCCCCTGAAGGCAGGGGAAGGGGGGACGAAAGGGGACCTGAAGGGCAGTCTCCCAGGGTCTATTTGGCTGGGAAATCTCCCCGCCTCCGCCACCCCAGACTGAAGCTGGACGCCGGAACTGACTCGGGTCCTCCCCTCTCCCCCAACCCAGCACCATGGAGACTGGTTATACAGGCCGCCAGGCACGTCATGGCTGCTTCTGTCCAAACTGCGCGTCCCAAGGAGCCCTGGGGGCGCACGCCGGTTGGGGGAACGCGCTGGCTTTGAGATTCTGACATCGGAGAGGCCACTTGTAGTCCTGAGGCCTGCTGGCTTGGCTGGCCCTGAGGAGAACTGACTATGGCAAGGAAGGCGGATTTGGGCTCCAGGCGAGGACCTGGGATAGGCAGAGAGAGGCCTCACCTGTGTGCTGTTGGTTCTGGCCTGAGCGAGCGATCTGGAAGGTAGAAGGTGAGCCTTTAAGGGCCCCACACATCCCTGAAGGCCTTCCTCCAGCCTGGCAGAGTGTATGAGCTCAATGGGCAGCCCCGGGTAAGAGCTGAAGGCGTGACCCTCCTGGACATCCTGCCCCACTGGGAGAAGCTGAAAGGTAAGTTGGCTTTCTGCCTGGCTTTGACAGAGAATAGAGAGCTCTGGGCTGACCATTCCCACCCTCCAGGACAGGCTCTAGGTAGGGTGTGGAGCTTCTATTATTGCTTGAATGATTTCTCCCTTGTCAATCTCTTGGTCTCCCTAAAATGAATATATATGAATACATCATACATATGGAGAGAGAAGTAAATTGATAAAGTGGTTGGTGTAAAGATTTCAATTTAATATATTGTTTTTTCCACTTTAGTGCTTACAAAAGCTAGAAATATAGTGTTTTTCATCTCTGAACTGAATAATCAAATTCATTTATTTGCTGGGACAATTACTAGATGGAGAATCCAGGTCAAAGCCTAACAATAACAGTAGTAAACTGCCAGTAGCTCCAATACTGTGTAGGACATGGAGGAATGAAAGAGAAATTATAAATGTAAACATTTATCAACATCTGCAAACTGGTTACTTTAAATAATTTGCTTGAAATTACTGTTATTTGATGATTTTAAGATACAATAACCCAAACATGATTTTCTTGAAACACGGCTTTTAAAGAAAAATATCTCTTTTTATTTGTTTAGTTTTTGACTCTTGAGTATTTCATTTTTGCTTATTGGATTCTTTCCCTGAAGAAATCTGTGGGACATATGAAAATGTATCCTCTTCTGAATGACCCTTTATATGTAAAGAAAAACCTTTCCCTCTTTGGATTGATTAAAGTACAGGCACAAGGTTTCCTGGAAGCCTTTAAGAGTGCCATGGGCTCTGTGAAGGCTGCTGCCGCTGCTGCCGCTAGCCAAATCTTTTTCAGTTTTTTTATTTGGGGGGAAGGGAGGCCAGGAAAAAAATCAGAACGATAGAAAGAGATCAAGGAAGTCATTACCAGATTCCTAGGGGAGCACTGGATTGCCACCCCACTCCCCAAGTCCTGAACCCCATCATCCTGTATTGGCCAGGGTTTTCTAGATCTTAAAAGTAGCCTCCTGAAATCCAACCAAATAATGTCGTTTCTTCAATCTCCACAGAATTGAGGACTTTTAAAGCTAATTCAAGGAATTTTACAAGCCCAACAAACAGTCATAAAAATGCCATTAGACTGATACCACATTTTACAAAATGAGATTGATATGTATGCTGTAAAAGTGAGCTGTCTTGAAGGCACACCTCTCAGAAAAGAGAGAGCAACCCAGGACAGGCTTTTCCTGTCCTGTCTGGGAACTGCCAGGCCTGAGACCTTGGTAAAAGCAATTCAGGATTTCTGGAGCCTGTGAGAAAACTATTCCCATTCCCAGTCTGGAGCTACTGCCAGTGGCAGCCTCCGGAGTAGTCTTAGGAAGGGCAAGAAAGAGGACACGCCCCATGACAGTGCCAGCCGGGGGCGCCCCGGAAACCAAGCCCATTCAGTATTGTGCATCCTTGGGCCCCATGGAGCTGTTCTCTGTGCCCTGCTCCACCAGGGCCCTACATCTTCAGTACATCTTCAGTGCCTCTGGGATGAGGAGAGCGAGTTTGCATCTGGATTTTTCTGTCTCAGCTTCTAAGCAGTTCAGGTGGCTGCGGAGAGTTCCAGGGTGCTAGTCGAGGGTGGCAGTATGAGCCCAGTCTCAGCCTTTCTTCTGTAGGTCCTTTCCTGTGGAAACCTGTGGGTTCTGGCCTCTCTGTTCCCTGGGTTCAAAGACTGGGTACGAAGCTGGTGAGGATGCTTGCTTAGAGACCAAGTAGGCATGGGCCTTCACAGGGGAGCCCATCTGTCCCCCCAAAAGAGGTTGTTGCATGTGGGAGGCAGCGGCAGCAGGAGGAGCCTGTTTGGCCTTGTCCTGGTCAGTGTGGGTGAGCCTTTGGCTCTTTCTGCGAGGCCCAGACCTCTGGTAGAAATGAGGAGGGAATAAGGGGGTGCACCATTTCCAAGCCGGCCAATGAAAAACAGAGAGTGAAGCCCTGGCTCCTCAGACCTCCTACTCCAGCTCAAGACCCCACACCCTCCATTAGGGGGGCACAAGGGGAGGGGCAATTCAGGCCAGGCCTGGAGTGTAGGCCAGCAGGGACCAAAGCCACTGTGGTCGCCACTCCTCTTGGCGGCAGGATGGTCAAGTTTCCTGTTTAGAGGAGAAAAACCCAGCAAAATTCTACAAGGAAAAAAAAAAAGGATGGGGAGGGAGTAGCAGGAAAGAGCAAGCCTGACAGGCCTTTGAGGCGGCCTGGGCGATAGTGCTCCTATCCGGGTCTGATCTGCACGTCCCTGCCCAGGCCGGGCCGGCCGCTGGCGTTTGGGGAAAGAGCCGCGGGCTGGCTGTGCGCGCACATTAATCTGCTGGGCGGGAGGCGGGCGGCTGGCGGGCGGGCTGGGGGCTGTTTGTAACTTTGCTGCCTCGGTCGCCGCGGTCCCCGGGGAGCGGGCTCCGGCGCTCGCTCCCATTGGCCGCCGCCGCGTCAGCTGGTGCGATTTGCTGCTGTCGCTTTTGGCGTTCGGCCATCCAGAAACAAACCAGTTCGATGACTACTAATAGTTATAGCCAGATGTACTAATACACAACAAATCACAGTCCTGCGGAGGGGCGCGCAAATGAGTTCCTATTTTGTGAATCCCACTTTCCCCGGGAGCCTGCCCAGCGGCCAGGACTCCTTCTTGGGCCAGCTGCCCCTCTACCCGGCTGGCTATGACGCGCTGAGGCCCTTCCCGGCCTCATATGGGGCGTCGAGTCTCCCGGACAAGACGTACACCTCACCTTGTTTCTACCAACAGTCCAACTCGGTCCTGGCCTGCAACCGGGCGTCCTACGAGTACGGGGCCTCATGTTTCTATTCTGATAAGGACCTCAGTGGCGCCTCGCCCTCGGGCAGTGGCAAGCAGAGGGGCCCCGGGGACTATCTGCACTTTTCTCCCGAGCAGCAGTACAAACCCGACAGCAGCACCGTACAGGGCAAAGCCCTCCATGACGAAGGCACCGACCGGAAGTACACGAGCCCTGTTTACCCCTGGATGCAGCGGATGAACTCCTGCGCGGGTAAGGCATTTCCCTGCACCCCCACCCAAGACAGTGGAGGGAGAGGGGGAAGGAGGCAGGGAAAGAAGTAAGGAAGGAGATAGCGAAATTGGAAAGAGGAATAGAGAGAATGAAAGGAGGAAAGAATGAGCAAAGTTTCTTTGGCTTTTAAAAGTAGATTTTAAAAGAAGAAAACCCATTCCCAATGGGGCCGTCAGGCCAAGGCAGAGGAAAGGCAGGATGATAAGGTCCATGTAAGGTGACACTTTAGGGAGGATGGGGGAATCCCTGCCAAACTAGGAGAACTGTGACCAGGGCAACCTGAAGAGATAGGGAAGCAGGTTGGGAGGGAGAGCCCGCCCAGGCTGCACCCTATAACACTCTGCTCAGGTTCCCAGGTAGACAGGGCCTCCTGCACCTCCCAACCCCTCTCTTTTCTGCCCTTCAGAACCCTACATGGAGAGAGGGATCCATTTGGCGTCTTCTAGCATTTCTCTCCAAAGCCTTGGAGGGCCACATCCCCAGCTTCAGGACTTTTTCTCTCCTCCCTCCCCTCCTCCCCCTTCTACTCAACTGTTCTCTCTTAGCCAACTTCTGCCTCCTTCTGAGCCTGAAGCTCTGAGCCTCACACTTGGCTTGAGGAGATCCTTCTACCCTTTGGCACCAGAATAGACAGCCAACAGAGTCCTACATTGCAAGAAAGCCCAGACTGTTTATAGGTCCATCTCTTTGCCCTGGTTTCCAAAGACCCCACGGGGAATCCTCCCTCCCCCTTGGAACAGGACAGCCTGATATGGATTTTAGAAACAGTGTTTTGCTTTAAAATCCACCCCCATGGACCTCTGTGTTTTTCAAGTGGGTCATATAATTTGGGAGAATGTGCAAACATTCGAGAGAGCTAACCATATTTAACTTCCAAAAAGACGCGTTGTGTCCTGACATAGGTGGCCTCAGTAGCATCCCCACAGAGACCAGTGTGTGAATTCAGTGTCTACACTGCTAATAGAGATCCAGTCCCACCTACCCCAGATGCACATATACTACACGCCACAAAAATGATTCTGTTGTCCCAAATTACAAATGCCCATTCTATTATTTCATTTGCTATGGTTTTCTCACAAGTCAGAATTTTCAAAAACAGTATCTTCCCATCCCAAGTCGTTTTAGGTGGAAGACATCTGGATTGTTATGAAACAGTCTTCACCATTCGGCCTGCTTTCCACCCTAGATGTAGTGGGAGAGGCAGGAATGGAGGCAAAGTGGTTTCCAGCCCAGAGGCCCCTGGAGGGAGGCAAGGGACTCACTGGCTCGGCCCTACCGACCCTCGCTTACCGGCACCCGGCCATTTCTGCCTGCAGGTGCTGTGTACGGAAGCCACGGGCGCCGAGGCCGCCAGACCTACACGCGCTACCAGACCCTGGAGCTGGAAAAGGAGTTCCACTTCAACCGCTACCTGACACGGCGCCGCCGCATCGAGATCGCCAATGCGCTCTGCCTCACCGAGCGCCAGATCAAGATCTGGTTCCAGAACCGCCGCATGAAGTGGAAAAAGGAAAATAAACTCATCAATTCCACACAGCCCAGCGGGGAGGACTCTGAGGCAAAAGCGAGCGAGTAAATGCCCGCGGAGGGACCAGGCCAGCGCTGCAACCTCCTTTGGCTTTGCCCCCTTGCCCTTGCCTGCTTCCTAACTTTCTTCCCCTTGTGCTGCTATCGGGGGCTTTCACAGCTTCAGGGGAGCCTGAAGCTTTGCAAGCGCGAGAGTATTTATTACAAAAAAAAAAACCCCAAACCCCCTCACACATAGCCAGTGCCAGCGGTGGAGCGGCGCGCACTGTACACACACAGGCCTGCTCCCCAAGATTTCCCAAGTCAGCTCCGAGCTCCCAGAGTGTGCCCCGAATTTCTCCCCAGCTCCTGTGTTATCTCTTTCAAGCTCCTCGAGCTCAGAATGTGGAGTTGCTGGAGAAGAAAGAGCCCCAGGCCGTGCCCAGTCCAGTGTCTGGGCGTCTCCGCCTCAGTCCTGGGCGGTAAGCCCTGAAGGGCATCACTAAATCAGCTCAAGCCACTGGAAAGAGAGGAGGGCCTAAGGGCTGGGGCTCCAGACCTGCCTTGGCCCCTCAGGCTACCCCCCAAACAGGAAGAAGCTTGAGAAACAAAAGGGCCCCGACTGAGCCTGTTCTCTCCTGCCTGCGCACAACCGTCAGTGGAAAAGAAGCAGCCAACCAGCCGAGGCGAGCTAACCTGGGCGCGGGTGGAACGTTACAGCCCCGGGAGTGTCTGGGCTCCCGAAAGTTCCTGGCTCCGGATTCCAGCTCCCTGCCTCCGACAGCGCCGGTGCCACCAAGAAGCAGTTTTCAGCACCCAAGCCCCTCCAAGCTCAGGGCCATGGGTGCCACCAGAGTGCTGGCTTCCAAACGTGCCAGGGGCGCCTGCGACGCCCGGCCTCCAGCAGGGAGACCCTGCTTGCCTCCCAGCTATATTTGTGATTTACTTTCATCTTTTGTAGCCCAGAAAAATAACTACGGAGATACGAGGCACAACCATGAAATGCTTCCATTATCTCCTTCAATTTACTCCTGGAGGTCTAAGAAAGACCCCAATAACTCGGCCCACGGATTCCCAGCTCCCAAGCAGGCTCTGTGGCCGCAGGAAGCCTGGGCCCACTCGCTGGGTTCACAGAGAACCCTCCGACTTGGAGCCCGGCTGGCTCAAGGAATGGGACCTGGTGGTGAAGATTCTGCAAGTCAGAAACGTGAACAAATCAAATAGCAAACTAATAACACAACAACCGTATTTACAAGAAAGAAAAATCGACTCCAGTTATAAAAGTGTGTGGAATCTGACCTCGCCTAGGAGAAACACTACACAAAAGCTATCTTTAATAGACGCCTGTCATTTAAGAGCGGCAGGGACACTGTCCCTCTTGCACTCGCAAAAACAGAGCCGTAATTGTAGCTGCTGCTGCGGGCAGGATTTATTTCTCCAATTTGGCTAAATGGCCTCCTCCCCTTCCTTGAAGGTGTCATCTGTATTTTCAAAATTCAGAGCTGCAGGCAGGACGGCAGAACCGACCCCAACCTCCACACAAAAATAAGAGAGGCTGCAAAACGGGCAAATAAAGTTGTAAATAAATTCCAAGTCACCAGCTCCCCCTAATTCTCTGCATCCTCGCCGGGCGCGCGATCGGCAGCTGACGGCCTCACAATTGGTACATCCTAATGGAACTGCGAGGGAAATGCAATAATTTTGCCATAATGGGCTGTAACCTCAATTCGACCCCGGCCCTTGCAGTCCGGGGTCGGAAGCAGAGCGATGCTCCCTGCCTCCAGCGGGTGGCGCTCGAGTCCGACTGAACGGCGGCGGCGGGCGGCGGGCGCGCGCCTGGGGCGCGCGCGCCACCCCTCTCGCCTCCACCCAACTCCCCCATTAGTGCTCGAGTTTACCTCTAGAGGTCATCAGGCAGGATTTACGACTGGACAACAAAAGCACGTGATTCGAAGTCGTACCCCATATTTGGGTGCCTACGTAGGAGGGAACCAAGTACATGTCCCAGTCATTTCCATAATTCATCATAAATTGTGCAAGGGTGCTATAGACGCACAAACGACCGCGAGCCACAAATCAAGCACACATATCAAAAAACAAATGAGCTCTTATTTTGTAAACTCATTTTGCGGTCGCTATCCAAATGGCCCGGACTACCAGTTGCATAATTATGGAGATCATAGTTCCGTGAGCGAGCAATTCAGGGACTCGGCGAGCATGCACTCCGGCAGGTACGGCTACGGCTACAATGGCATGGATCTCAGCGTTGGCCGCTCGGGCTCCGGCCACTTTGGGTCCGGGGAGCGCGCCCGCAGCTACGCGGCCGGCGCCAGCGCAGCGCCCGCCGAGCCCAGGTACAGCCAGCCGGCCACGTCCACGCACTCGCCTCCGCCCGACCCGCTGCCCTGCTCCGCCGTGGCCCCCTCGCCCGGCAGCGACAGCCACCACGGCGGGAAAAACTCCCTGGGCAACTCCAGCGGCGCCTCGGCCAACGCCGGCAGCACCCACATCAGCAGCAGAGAGGGGGTTGGCACGGCGTCCGGAGCCGAGGAGGACGCCCCTGCCAGCAGCGAGCAGGCGAGCGCGCAGAACGAGCCGAGCCCGGCGCCGCCCGCTCAACCCCAGATCTACCCCTGGATGCGCAAGCTGCACATAAGTCATGGTAAAGCCAGCCTTTTTCTAACTCCGCGCGTCTGCGGGGGCGCGGCTCTCGGTCTCCCCTGTCTCCTTGCCGCCCTTTCTCCTGGTCTCTCCTAGTCTCTTCTCCCAGCCCTGCGGAGCCTCTCCCTGCCGGTCTCCCCCTGCCTCCATCCTTCCTCCGCTTCTCTGCAGCAACCTGCACTCGCAAGTAGCGGGGCAATGGGCCGGTGGCCAGGCAAGTTTGGACTTTAAAAAAGGTAGAAAGGAAAAAAAATCTGCCTTGAACCCCAGCGCCTCGGAACGCGCTCCAGGCTCAGGCCAGCCGAGCAGGGCGCAGAGAGGTAGAGGATGGCAGGCAGTAGGGGCCGTGAATCGGGCTTGTCAGGATGGATAATTTATGGGAAGGGCTAGGCCGGGGAAACAGCGTTACTAATTAGACCCCCGAAAAGAGGCTTGGGGTGAATAATTGAGGCGAAGGCCGGCGGGATTCTGAAGTTTGGGAGAAAGAGGGAGAGAGGGAAGGAGGGAAAGAGGAAAAAAAGAAAGAAAGAAAGCAGGCGCCCCAGGCGGATAGGCTGGAACTGGAGGCGGCTCATGGGGCTGGAACTTTAAGGGAGAGTGACCTGGAAGCCACTGTGGCACTCAGAAAAGGGCCGTGCTCCGGTGGTTTCCGAGAGGTGGGCAGCCTGGGAGGGCTGTGCCCCCTGCTTGGGGCTCCTGGGGCAGGGCCAGAGGCCACAGAAGGGCGAGGGAAAGCCTGGCGGTCCTCGGGGATGTTGTTCCAGCCTCAGATGGGCCGATTGTTCCCAGAGTCCAAACCGTATTGTTTTCTCTCTAGAAAGGAAGAGGGAAGGAAATTCGGGAGTGGCGGGTGGACAGAGAGGGAAGACTTGTTGAGCCTTTCACCTGGTTCCCCGAGCTCAGGACCCTGGCTCATCAGCTGGCAGACTTTGGGAGCCAGGGGCTGAGGAGTTGGTCGCTAAACCTCTGACTTTTCTGTTGCAGACAACATAGGCGGCCCGGAAGGCAAAAGGGCCAGGACGGCCTACACACGTTACCAGACCCTGGAGCTGGAGAAGGAGTTCCACTTCAACCGCTACCTGACCCGCCGAAGAAGGATTGAAATAGCACATGCTCTTTGCCTCTCCGAGAGACAAATTAAAATCTGGTTCCAAAACCGGAGAATGAAGTGGAAAAAAGATAATAAGCTGAAAAGCATGAGCATGGCGGCGGCAGGAGGGGCCTTCCGCCCCTGAGCATTTGAGCATTTAAAGTACTGAGCAGTATTAGCGAATCCTGCTTAGTGTCAGTACTAAGGTGACTTTCTGAAACTCCCTTGTGTTCCTTCTGTGAAGAAGCCCTGTTCTCGTTGCCCTAATTCATCTTTTAATCATGAGCCTGTTTATTGCCATTATAGCGCCTGTATAAGTAGAGCTGCTTTCTGTTCATCTCTTTGTCCTGAATGGCTTTGTCTTGAAAAAAAAAATAGATGTTTTAACTTATTTATATGAAGCAAGCTGTGTTACTTGAAGTAACTGTAACAAAAAAGAAAAGAGAAAAAACACACAGAAAAGTTCCCCTTCAACCTCGTTTAGTGCCAATGTTGTGTGTTGCACTCAAGTTGTTTTAACTGTGCATGTGCGTGGAAGTGTTCCTGTCTCAATAGCTCCAAGCTGTTAAAGATATTTTTATTCAAACTACCTATATTCCTTGTGTAATTAATGCTGTTGTAGAGGTGACTTAATGAGACACAACTTAACTTGTTCGACGTGTAGTGACTAGTGACTCTGTGACGAAAACTGTGACTCCAAGCGGTGTGTCCCTGCGTGCCTTTGTAGGACCCTTTGCACGAACTCTGGAAGTGGCTCTTATAAGCGCAGCTTCAGTGATGTATGTTTTTGTGAACAAAGTTACAAATATTGTCCAAGTCTGGCTGTTTAAGCAAACTGTGATCAGCTTTTTTTTGGGGGGGGGGATTTGTTTTTAAGGAAAAATACTGACTGGAAACAAAAATAAACTTTCTATTGTAAGTTCTCTTGGTCTGTTTGTGCCAAATAGTAAGCGGCTCCTTCTGCTTTTCTGTCTGCCTGTCTGTCTGTCTGTCTAGTCTTGGGAGCTGGTAAGTCTGAGGCTCACCTGAGCAGCCTGCCTGTGCATGGAGGCCTCAGACCAACAGCCTGACCCTCTGCCTCCCTAAGTCTGACCCAACAGAAAGGTTGGAGCAGAAAGTAGGAAAAGCTATAGGCAGTTCCAAAATCTATCCACCTTGCCAATCTCTGAGGAAACCAAGTTAACTTTCTGGGTACAAAAAGAGAGTAGAAGAGAAGGAAAACAGCAGAAAAAGCCCAGGGCATTGTTAGCCACCTTCGGGGCCCACACAGATCCTCTTTCCTAAGGCTGTCCTAGGCCTCTACTTGCTGTAAAGAGTTCTGTGCCAGGTTGTGGACCACAAACCCTTGCCCCTAAACAACCCCATTGCCCCTTCCCAACTTCTCACCCTGAACCCAGTTGACTTCTTTTGCTACAATTAATTTGCTACAAATGGAAGGTACTTACCCCATCCTAGCTTGATTGGGAAACTCCTCAGAGCTGCTAAGCGCAACTAGAGATTTGCACATTTACCGACCGCTTACACTGATGCCGTCTTTCCTTTTAAAAGTTATAAAACAGTAAACTTTATAAGCCCCAGTTCCGGCTATATGACATTTGGGTGCCAAATGAATAGGGTTTTGTCTATGAATTAGATCGTAAAATCATCCATAGCACAGACAGATCGGCTCACTGGCTATAAAACGTCACGTGGGGCCATTAAAGTAAGTTTTATGGTTTTGGGGAGTTGACATCCAACATTATATACCACATAACATATAATCTCACTGACGCTGGACTCCATTTGACTCTTTTGCAGGCTACGTGTGCTGCCTGGTCATTCAAATTGTCAATTTTAGGTCCAGAAGTGTCCAAACCACAAGTTCTCAAAACTCTCTGAAAAATGGCTCCCTCCGAGTTAAGGTAAGCTCGCCTTCTGAGCGCTTTCAAGTTTATTTGTACTCTGAAAACTTTAGCATTTCTCTCTCTCTCTCTCTCTCTCTCTCTCTCTCTCTCTCTCTCTCCTTCTCTCCCTCTCCTTCCTTCAATAACTCTGAGAGCATATTAGAATTTAAAGTGGGAGGGCACACTTGTCCTCTGCTCAATTTGCAGCACCAAGGTCTAGTTTTGCGAAGGCAGCACGGTGAGCAGAGCCTGTGGCCGTCGCATCCCCAGGCCTAACTTTAATTGCTGCACAACCGCGGATGTTAATGACTTCCGTTGCTCCTGCCGGCGTGCAAAAAAGATGATTTTGTGTGCGAATGGGCCTGTGTGTGTAGACTTGGCAGGGGACCCCCTCATTCCAGGCCCGGGTGGGTCCCGGCTCTTTGGGGGTCGAGGAGTCCCGGGGTGGGGGCTGGGAGACAGTGGGGCGCCGGCTGCGGGCGCCGGAGCTGCTCTCGGGAGTTTGAAAGAAAGGCCAGGGAGGGCCGAGGAGGACTCTGGCGGAATTCCTTACGGGGCTGTGGCAATATGTCTTCGCTGGCCAGGGTCATTTGGCAGGACTGAATTGAGGCGGCCTTCGGGGCCAGGTTTCAGGCTGGTTCTGGAAAGCAGGAGGGTGGCAGAGGCTGGCGAGGCGCGGGCTGCACCTCCAGGCTGGGTCCCTGGGTTTCGAGGCCGAGACCAAGCTGCTAGTACCCGTAGCACTCTGGGGACCGAGGGTCCCCATCCGAGGAGAGCAGCACCCGCTATCCCGCACCCAGGCCCAGGCCCTGAACCTTGTTTGCCTGCACATTCTTTTTATTTCGCTGGGACAGTTCTCACCCGCCTGTGAGTCTGAAGCAATAAAGTTTATGGCCGGATTTAACTTTAATCTTTGTATCCCCAGGCTAATTGAAAGGGGTTAAAGTACTTTCTTTTCTTCCGGCCTGCCTTTCTTCTGCCTCTCTTCTTTTCCTTTTCCTCTCCTTCTTTGTAGAATTAAAACATCTATGCATAGGACCCTCAAAAGGCAAGTTAGGTGTCCCCCTAGATAGCACTAAAGATTAGAGAAATTTACTCTTACTCAACACAGAAAATCTCTCTTCCAAACTGTGTCCTAAAGTTTGGGGGGAAATCGAGGTGTCTTCAATGACCAACTTAAAAGTCCCCACAGCCATTAAGTTGTTTTTCCTGACACATCATAAAGCCTAGTTTAGGAAAGAAAGTGGTCGTTTGTCAGTAGGAGATTTCCTACTCTCTTTTGTTAGTTGCTTTTTCTGTTTGATCTCAGGAAATTTACATAATCTATGATTTCCAAAACAGTCTCCAAAATTGCACCAAGGAGTAAAGTAAGGCGAAATAAATTTTTCCTGGGTACAATTCTATCTTGGCCCCAGCTACCCTTCTGCTCCCAGGCCCCCATATTCTTCAGTGGCAAAGCACACCAAGTGACTGGGGACATTGTGGCAGTTCTGGGGTCTTTTGAGGGGATATCCACAAGGGACCTTGCAGATTTCCCCCAATCCTTTTTGAGAAGTTAAGGCAAATCTCAAACTGCATTGACAAACAACAAAGAATGGGATCTGCTATTTTCTTGAGAGCTAGGTAGTTTCCTGCAGGTACTCATTAGTATAGATATTTACCAAGTGCTTAAAGAAAAATGTTTTTAAAATTTAGATTTGGAATTTCTACAAACTTTATCGTGCAAAGGTGATGATCTACACTCAGAATAAATCCAAAAGATGTCCTTAAAGTCAGAAATTCCAAAATCAAAACTTCAAAAGTTTTGTTTTGAGAAATTAAAACCCTCCATTAAGTCTTACTTTTCATAAATAGTGTGGTAAGATGAAGAAGTGAATTTTGGTATTTCTGCACTCAGGAAGAGGTGTCCACATCTTATAGGAACCAGAATAAAAATTCTAAATGTGTGGGTTCTGTCTTATGTGTCTGCAAGAGTTCTGGATTTGTTATTTTGCTGCTCTGAGTTTGGGGACCTTTGTTGGAAAACATTGGGTTTTGGCTCCACTTTGGTCATTCATTTGGTGATCTTGCTTAAGTGATTTCTTGGTGATTGAGATTAGATGCGGAAGAAAAGAGTCCTAGAGATGCTGGCAGTTTCCTCTGAGTATCTTGGGTGAAAAAAGTGTCCAATTCTACCTGAGGCTGAGTTGTTGGAATCATATCCAACATCATAAAACACAGATAATCTCTCCTGAAATTTTAAAAAAATACAGGCCATAAATATTGTCAGCTTACTCATTTCTGTCTGTGTTAATCTTCACAAAACTTGAAGAGAATTTAAGAGTGCACATCAGCCTATATGGGGTTTAATGACTTGTAAGAAATACAGCATCCAGTCAGTCCTAGGTGAATGTTATTGGAGGGATTTTTTTCTTTCCTCCTATTTTAATAGGGTGCATACTAAAGAAATTATCTGCTTTCTGCTCATTTTGTAGATAAGTTACTTCTTCTTATGCATCCTTTTGCACTGTTTCTGCAGAGGAACTAACTTTTGAAAAATCACTGTCACTGAGAGCTTTATGAGGACACCCAGCCTCAGCCGGTGGCTGAAGTGTGATTCTGTGCTCCTCCTCATCTTGTAAAAGGAGAAGGCAGCGGAAATATGCAGGGGCTCCTTTGTTTCCACAAGACTAAGAGACAATATTTCCTGAACTGTAAATATAATAGGAAGCTTCTGGTCACACTCACTTGGGGTTTGTTAGGGTTTCCATGGTCTAATTTCACAACATTATGCCAAGATTCCCTTTCTCTCATGCACTTTCCCCTGCTGCATTGTTGGCGGCTCTGGGAGAGCAAGACAGAATTTTCTCCCAGAAGCAGTTATGTTCATTTGTTGAGATCTAGAGTTCCAAATAATCACATCCTAAAAGATGGCCTATTAAGGGGGAAAACAATCCTTTTAGCTTGAAAGATGCCTTTAGTGTCTCTCCTGCCTTGGCTGAGGATCTGCCGATGGCATGCCCACCTTGGAGAGGGCAGAGTATTGTGAGCTCCATCCCTTTGGCTTCTAAGGGGAATTCCCTTTCAGCCAATGATAAAACTATAAGTGGGGCTCCCAGGCAAGGTTGAGGGGGTCAGCCTCGACTCCTAGCACATATGGGAGTGGATCCACAGTCTTAGCCATTCTAAGCCCCACCACTGGAGGATCAGATAGGTTTGTTTTGTTTGGTGTTTTGCACAAAGAGATTTGTCCTTCTCCCACCAGATCTCTTCTCCACAAACCAGTCTTTTCAATAATAATATCTGTTATGAAGGTTATTAGGTAATTATTGCGATTTTGTGAAGCAGCCCTTGCTGGAGGTGAAGTCTGTCATCGCCTAACAAATGATGCCCATGCAGTTCACTGCCGGGTTAAGTAAATGCAGAGAAGATAAATCTGCACACCCTAGGAATCGCCAGCAGAGCACGCTTTAGTACAAGTTCACAATCAACTTGCCTGCCTGGGCCAGCTCTCCCTACAATTAGGGCTGTGTCTTTATCTTTAAAGAAAAAAGTCTTCACTTCTCATTGCTGGCTTTCCCCCATCTTTTTTCTTTCATTTTTTTGCAAGATTCTTTTGTATTCCAAATTTTCATTGTTAGTGGAATCATAAGTGATTTCCATTTACTCTAGTTCCTATCTATGTGCTGACAAAAAGAAGTAAGAGGCTAATTTAACAGGAAATACAATCATGAACACATAAAAATATCCAGCTCATCCTCTAATTCCAAAGGCTGTGGCAGAAGCAGGGCATCCTGAGATCCTCAGGACCTCTTCCCCCTGAATGAAGAAGCTCAGCTTTGTGTATCTTTGTGGTTAGTGTGTTACAACTACGGGTCAAAAAGTTGAGGGTCAAAAGTTTACATTGTGCAGCACTCTTAGTCATCTGCCCAGACAGAGTTTGATGTCAATGTTAGAGCTGCGATCTTGACTATCAGCACAAAAGATAAAATGGCTCAGAGTGACGCGTGTATCACAGTATGGACTCCAGGTGAACCCTAGTGGTTGAATGACCTCAATTACGGAGGAAAGGATAGAAAATTCCTCTTTTCAAGAGTAATACATGCTGTATTTCATGTTGAATTATCGCTCCCATTCTGAGGGAATAGCAGAAGGTAAATAGGCATAGATTACTGAAACACCAGCACTTTAGATGTTGGGGAACCAGGAGTGGTTTGTGGGTTTGTCACCAAATAAAAATGCTCAAAATTCAGTAGTGGGCCTTTAAGAAATAATGTAGCAAGTTCGCAATGTTGCATTTATACCCTCAAAGGCAAGAGAACAGCATAGCAAACCTCTTTAATTTGAAAAAGAGAATTTGGATTGACCAGAGTTATTTTTTTTCCTTTGAGCACATACAGTGACTCCTAAAACCTGCAAGAATAAGGGCAAATGCAGCCACTTTTTGAAAAATGTGTTCTTTGCAATTTTCAAACATAGAAAATGCTTTTTCTGAAATTGTAACCCACTGAATGCAAGTGATTCTTAGAGATGGGAAGAGGAGGGAAGGAGGTGGAACAGAATTCCCACCACCACCACCAGTGAGACAATGCTGATTGGTGTGAGGAAAACATTCACATTGTTGAAATTGCTGAAAATTTTTGTTATATTTATTAAAAACCACAACTGAGTTTAAAATAAATGCTACAATCTACAAGTGAATAACTGTAGAGAATGCAGAAAGGTAGAATCCATAATTGCCAGGCCACTTTGTAAGACCACCATGATAGACTTCTGTTCTCCAGAAAATACTTCTTGAAAATACATGTGGAGTTGCGGGGAGGTGGCTGAGGAGAGGGGAAAGCAAGCCGAGGAGGAAGGGTGGGAGAGTAGAAAAGAAAGGGAATAGTATATTAAAGAAGCAGACTGGAACCATGAGAAATGTGTGAATTGGAACTGAAGAGCTAAACAATATTATATGGATCTAGATTAGCTTTAAGTGTTGATGGCATTAGAATCTATTTTTCTATGCATCTTTTTTTCTATGTATTGACCTTCAAGTGATTATTGTAGGAAAACAGTGGGAAAAGAAACCATTTTCCTAGGGTTTTCTTCTTAATTCTGGAGATAATCCAACTACTTAGAATGTAGACTCTTGCAGAGATGTTTAAGATCATCCCAATGTATTCAGGTTGATTAGGTTTAATAGTGCCAGGTATGTTCAGTGGTGAAGTAAATATTTCCCAAACACTGCTTTCATGGAAGTAATCAAGGTGCTTCTACTGGGCAGTGTGTAAAGTTTTTACTCTGGCCAAGAGCTTAGAGCCAAATGGGGTTTTGCCAGATGAAATAGAAGAAAGGAAACAACTGTGGCGAGTGCCCTTACAGTAGTGAACACATTACCACATCTGGGCTAGTGAAATGAAAAAAGCCCCAAAACTTCCTCTCTTATGCAGACAATTATGTCTCTTTGAGAGAAACTTTTCATTGTACTTTTTGTTAAAACAGTGTAACACATCTTAGAATCATTTTAGCTTCAATACTCATAGATACTTCCAAGCTAGTCTTTAAAATGAAAGAAAATGATACTGCCAGAAGTTACAGTGTTTTTAGAAATCTCTTTATTCAGATTTTGATCTTTAGGCCTCTCACACAATCCTGTTTAAAATTTATGTGAAATTCCAAAATGAATTGCAGTCCTTATGCCTGGATTGTGCTCATCATTTTAAACGGCTGCTAGGAAACTACCTCCAAACAATGAATGGGTCAAATGTTTGGTAAAGTGTTATTACTCTACAATGATGTCTAGGGTAGGTGAGGGGAAGACCTTAAATGCCACCGTCAGGCATTTTGAATTTCTGCCTTTCTCCAGTTTGCTCCAGAGACGGACAGATAGAAAACAGTCTGGTTGAGTCTGGCCCCAAAGAACAAAGGACAAATACAGTCAATACATTCCATGATGTTTACATTTCCTTTGCTTTTTCCCTTGGTTTTTCCTGAGAAGGAATGACCTGGGCAAAGCACTCTGCTCTTTAAGAGACACTGTATAGACCTTTTAGAAGTGCAAAGTCCAAGGCCGAGGTGAACTTCAGGTCAGCGCGTCTAACAAATATGAAAATGTCGGCTGGTGAAGGGCGCGCCTTGTGATTTAACAAAGACTGTCAATGTGTAAGATTAATAAGAAACAAAATGCACATGGTGTCACTGTTCGGTCACTTTGAAACTTGGGACGGGGCTGCATTCAAGAGGGAAGGCTGTTCCAAATATATTCAAAATGATTCAAATCAGATTCAAACCAAGCTGCAAACACTGCCTCCCTCTCACCCTCCCTCTCCCTTGGGCTCGCTTCGCTCTCCTTCTGCATCTGGGATGTGAGGACACCATGAAAAGTTATTTCTCTTAATGGGATTTTAAGAAAGCTTTTGTTGGGAATATATGTTATTCCTCCATGTGGAAATGAACAAATGTGCTTACCAGTTTCCCAAGAAAAGGATAACGTTTTCACCCTGCTTGGGACTGGAGCCAGTTGGTGTGCGAAGATTAGCTTGCTCCCTCTCTGCCCCATTTCAGAGCATCCTATCTTTTCTTAAGCAAGATGCTTCTGGTAAACTTCAGTTTATTTTTAAATTGAGTTAGTATCTTCCTGGTTTCCCTTTGGTGTTTTGGATCTTACATGAGGGCAAGAGGTGTTTTCTTAAAGGTGTTTTTCAAAAGATTATTTGATTCAACAGAATTATGCTATGGCTTGCAAAGGGAGATTGTGTACGGTTCAGAAAAGGTACTGAGATTGTTTATTATAGCCATAAATCTTGCAGTAAAATGTCAAAATGTCCGTGTGTGAGATAACACTTGGTGGTCCTGGCTCCGTTTGTGTTTATGATAGGAACCGCAAAGACAAGTTACAGGCCTTGGGGGAATTCTGTGTAAGCCCATCTTCCTAAAGTAATAGGACTGCACAAAACATAGGCACAGTTAACTCATTTAGGGTAACCGTATACAAATCAGTGCCTGTGTCTACTTAATACTTAAAAATAGAAACTCCGTAGAAGGTTCTGAGGCTGAACAACGTGAATGCTGTGTTTCAGTGTCTGTAAATTTTAAATAGACATAGTTAAGACCCTGGGACTCAAAGCTGACGATGTGAGAAAGACAAGATTTCCTTGTCATGCTTTTTCTCCCCCTGAAGCTTAGAAAGACACTATTTTAGAATAGCGACCATGCTAGTTTACATTGCTTTAATCTAGCCTGAAAAGTAGAGGACCTAGGTATGTTTATAAGTCAGAGGGAGATTTCTGATATTGCTATACATTATATAATTACACTCTATGTACATATTATTTTTTTTTCTTACCAGGGAGAGGTATTGGTTTAGGCAGCTGTATTACAGGCTAGATCCCTCCCCCCAGTCTAGAAAGGATGTCTAAAGAGTACAGTCAGTGTTGATTTCTGTCTGACTCAGATTTCATTAAAAACAAAATTTTTCCAGAGCACCTCACATCGATGGACAGCACTCCTCACATACACCCAATGTGGAAAACCTCTTTGTACCACTTCAGGGCAATTTCAGATTCCAGTCAGAGAGCTAACATGATCCCTTTTTTAACCTATTTTCCTAAATTAGCTTAAAGATTAGTCCCATATAATAGGCTTTATGTGGCTAAGCATTAAATGACTATCCATCAAATGGATATATTCCAGCATTTAGTAATTCATATGAGTAACCGATATAAATGAAGATAGAATTGACATTCTTTTTGAAGTGTCTACAGGCTTGGGCTGTAACTTTCCTTGTCTTCGTTCCAGACTTAGTTGTGAGAAATGTTTATACTGCTCTTTGAAAATTCAACTAAGGTGAACCAGCTGAAATATCCTTGTTTTGCATGCCAACATGAAAGTTATTTTTAGAATAGTGACAATGCTAGTTTACACTGCTTTAATCTAGCCTGAAAAGTATAGGTCCTAGGTGTGTTTATAAGTCAGAAAAGGGAAGGCACACATTAAGAATAAGGTATCAGTATTTACTCCAAAGATCAACATTAGGTAGAATGAATAAGTAATTTATTTGTTAATAATGGCATAATTAGTTTACCCATCAAATTTCAATTACCAAATGGCAGGCAACAGTTCCCTCTCCCTCCTTCCGGAACTATTGATATCGTTAATATGTTAATTTTCAGCAATTCAAAAATTATAGACCATCCTGTAAATATAACTCTAGCCCCAGATGCATTTTGAGAAAGCAGCGTCCAGAAAAGAAAGAAAATTCTTAGCTTGAAAAGCCTTATTCGCGGTCAGACCCGACAAGGGCTTGTTGGGAAATTGTTCTAAAATAGGAAGGTACTGGTTTCAAAGCTCGGTTTTGTGGAGGCACTGCTTCTATCCATTCCCATCCTTGGGCCGGTCTCTCACAGTCGCATCTAGTAAAAACAGACATATTTAGTTTTCATGTCCACACCTCCGTCAAATTAGATGCTATTAGGAAGGACCCCAAAAATTTTTTAGGTAAAGAGAGTCAGTCTCTAAAAGAATAAAAAAGAAAAAAAATATATAGAAAGTGTCCATCTGGTTACATCGGGACGGCCCCGCTTTACATCCTTGTGTAGATTTCTCTAAGCTGCCCTCCCATCCACTCTTTGAGGCTCCTGCCAGACTTCTCAAAGCCAGGACTCTGCAGCAGACCAGAGACCAGACCGCAGTGTGTGGGGAAGGCATCAACGGGTGAGAAAATGGGTGTGTTGGACTTATTCGTTTTATTCCAAGGCTAGGATAAAAACCGGGATGTCCCTTGGTCTCAATGCCCTTCCCTCTCCCAGTTAGCCTCGAACCCTGGATTACTGCGCGGCCTGACTGAACCGTAGGTCAGCGCGGAGCCACAGCAGCCTAGCTACTCAGATGGGCAGGTCAGAAGTAGGACCCGCATCCGGCCCCAGAGGACCCACAGCCTGCCAAGCCTTGAATTCCCCGCAGGAATTCAAGTCAGTGGAGCTGGAGGACCGAAGCCCCAGCTCACTGCCCCCGCCTCGGGCGGGACAGCGACATCCATCACCCACCCGCGCGTTTCCTGATCCGGGTCCGCGCGCGCGGAGCGCCCATTGGTGGGGGCGTTGCACGTGGGGGGGCGGGGCCCGCGCGGGCCGAGGCTAACCGCGCGCGCGCGCTCGCTCGCGTGCGGGCGGGGGAGGAGCGGCTCGAACTTTGGTGGTGGCGTCTGCGGGAGGGGGAGGGGAGGGCACTTGACAGCGGGGGGGAGGGGAAGGGCGCAGAGGAAAGGGGGATGGGAAGCGAGGCGAGAGGGGGAGGGGCCTCCGCGAGCCCAGAAAAACGACAACGCGAGAAAAATTAGTATTTTTGCACTTCACAAATTAATGACCATGAGCTCGTTTTTGATAAACTCCAACTACATCGAGCCCAAGTTCCCTCCCTTCGAGGAGTACGCGCATCACAGCGGCCCGGGCGGCGGAGACGGAGGCCCGGGCGGGGGGCCCGGCTACCAGCAGCCCCCGGCACCCGCGACCCAGCACCTGCCGCCGCAGCAGCCCCAGCTCCCTCACGCGGGCGGCAGCCGCGAGCCCCCCGCCTCCTACTACGCGCCGCGGGCGGCCCGTGAGCCCGCCTACCCCGCGGCCGCCCTCTACCCGGCGTCCGGGGCGGCGGACACCACCTACCCCTACGGCTACCGCAGCGGTGCCAGCCCCGGGCGGCCCCCACAGCCCGAGCAGCCCCCTGCGCTTGCCAAGGGCCCGGCGCGCGGCCTGCACGCGAGCCACGTCCCGCCGCCGCCTCCCCCGCAGCACCGAGCGGCGCCCCCCGCGCCCTCAAGGCGCTGCGAGGCAGCCCCCGCCACCCCTGGAGTCCCGACAGGGGGCAGCGCCCCCGCGTGCCCGCTGCTGCTGGCGGACAAGGGCCCGCCGGGCCTGAAGGGCAAGGAGCCCGTGGTGTACCCCTGGATGAAGAAGATCCATGTCAGCGCCGGTACGTGGCGCCGCTGGGGAGGCGCGAGAGGGTGGGGTGGGGCCAGGCCTGGGTTCAGGGTCAGGGCGGGGGTCGGGGAAGGAGGCCTCGGGAGGGGAGCCCCCCATCTGGCCCTGGTTGCTGCGGGGTGTGGGTGCCCGCGCGCCTGCCAGCAGCCTGATCCCCACGTGAGAACCCTTTTGTACCCAGGGTCCCTTTATCGGGAGATTTACGAGACGCCAAACTGTTAGGGCAGTAATTATAGCCCCCATAAATTTAATTGCCCTGGCAGAGGCTTCGGGCCATGTGTCTTTGAAGCTTTTCTTTAGCCCCAATGCCCAGCACCATTCTTTATGGCTCTCGGGTGTTTCCCGTTGTCAATAGCCTGTGAAACATTTTCTTTGCGGTTTTATGTATCTTGCGTGAACTTGGTGTCAGCTTATTATATAATGATGATGTCCAATTGCTCTTCCCCACCCTATCTTCTCTCTCCTCCTCCTTTCTCTCTCTTCCACTCCCTCCTCCTTGGGCTTCTCCTTCGGGGTTCTGGGCGCTCAGTCAACCCCAGTTATAACGGAGGGGAACCCAAGCGCTCTCGAACCGCCTACACCCGGCAGCAAGTCTTGGAGCTGGAGAAAGAGTTTCATTTTAACCGCTACCTGACCCGGCGGCGCCGCATTGAGATCGCCCACACACTCTGCTTGTCTGAACGCCAGGTCAAGATCTGGTTTCAGAACCGGAGAATGAAGTGGAAGAAAGATCGCAAACTGCCCAACACCAAGATGCGATCCTCCAACCCAACCTCCACCCCGGCCTCTTCGGGTCCACCCGGGAAAGCACAAACTCAGAGCCCGCACCCCCACCCCCACTCCCTCCCTGGTGCCTCCACACCCGTTCCCTCCTCTATATAATCTTCCAGACACCTAGTTCAGTTTCTGTCCCTTACTTGCTTTTCTCTTCTACCCATTTCCCCATCCATCCCTCTCCCATCTCTCCGTTGTTACAAACACCAAAATAAAACTAAATTTGGTGAAAAGGATAACCAAAAAAGAAGACATTATCCCCGGTAAGAGCATGTGCTGGTTGCCACCCAAAAGGGGAAAGTTGTTCAGGATGCTGTTTAGTGGAACAATCTGCTGGTCTGAAGAAGGCTGCCAAGTTTGGATACCTGAGAAGGACCACTTGGCACCAAATACATTTGAGATGTCTAAAGTCAGCTGGACAGTGTGTGCTGACTGGGGACGTGTATATTTGTGCAAGCAGATGAAAACAGACCCTTTTCCGTCTACTTTACCTTTCCCTCATCCACTAAGGCAGCTCATACAAGCTTGTAATGAACTGAATAAATGAGTAGATACTGTGGACCTCACAAGATTATTTAATACTCAAAATGTGTAGACCTTGATGGTAGGTGTGACTGTTAGTTTCCCTTCCTTGCATCTATTTAAGATATTGTTATTGAGATACTGTTGTCTTATTCTGGGGAACTATCTCCAGGGAGAGGGGGATGCATTTAGACCCATATGCAACTGTACAAATTGTGATATGGCTGTATAGAAAGCCATGTGCTAAGAATAAACTTCATTTAAAAAATATTAAAAATTGAAGAGACAGATTTGTGTGTTTCCTAAGCTTTTCATTAAAAAACCAAAATCCTCTGGATGAGATGCTTGACCTTGCATGTAAAAACCTTGTAGATGGTTGAGCTGTGTTCACATGGATTCTGATTGCTCACATAATTTGTGCAAGTGTGTGTGTAAGTGTGTTCAACTTGAGCTGAACTCTTGTCAAACTTGACCTGCCGTGGAAATGTTCCAAAGAGCAAGAAGGCTCTTGAGCTCTGAGAGGGCTCCTCTTCTTCCCAAACTTGGCCAGGCTTTCAGGCCTCAAGTCTGTGTAAGGCTTAGGAACATGTCCTTCCTTGCAATGAAAGGTGAAACCATGTAGTGCAGTGGACCCAGGAGTTTCTGCAGCTGTTCAGCACACTGAACTCTGAGCACACTTGGAAAGAAGTGGTCCCTTTGGTATTTGTTGCACCTTCACACTTAATCTGCCTGTTTCCCTGGAGATAAAAAATAGTTTGTGCAAAGGGTTGAGATTGCTTTTTGTTTCTTGGCTGATCTTGAGGGCCTCTTCACTAAGTACAGCTTAGGAATTTTTGTGTGTTTGCTTTTTTTTTTTAAGAAAAACTTTCTAAGTAAAATACATTTTCCTACTACATTCTCCAAAGCATCTTCTGAGGAAATAAAAAAGCGTAATGACACCCAAAATACATCTCAAGCAAAGTAGATCTGGAAGAGTTTACTGTTGGAAGAATGCCAAACTCTGAATTATGGTCACTTTTCTTAAATGGTTTGGAATCTTTCTGCTTCCAGAAATCTAGATCCACATGGTGAAAATAACTCACTTCTCAATTACCATAAGCCTAGTGTTTTTATACTGATTTAAACTTGGTGCTTAAGGCAGAGAATACCCTGCATGATACAGAAAAAAATGCATACTAATGCTAGGATATAATTGTCAATCTGCCTTGAGAAGTTGCAATTTTTAGGTCAGTATTTTAATGGAGATGAGAGGGTGTGTTCACCTATCTCTGCAATGTCAGGAATTTAAGACCCATTTTGCTTTGTGGTAAAATGCTTAGCCAGTGTCAGTGCTGGTACCCCTTTCACCTCTGCTGCATTGCCTGTGATACAGCCAAGGGTGGCCCTTTACCTACAATCAGATTTGAGAGAGAAGTGATGGGTGCCAGTCTGCAAGAGACCAAGAAAATTCAGGGGCAAACGCGCACACAAACACACACACACACACACTGGCTCAAATCAGGAAAAACCTGGGATAAAATGCATTTAATAAGGTGTGAATGGGTGCCAGGCATTTCTGGAGGCAATGCAACTGCTGCTGAAACTTATTAACCCTCCCCCTATACACGCACTTGTAAAACGAAATTAAATCATGCTGAAAATAGCAATTTTCCCAGGAATCATTAATCACCTCATACAATAAATACTTCTTTGTAATTCAACAGCAATTCTGAAAGGCATTCTCTGGGAAAAGTCTGTGAAGGAGAGAGAGATCTTCTTGCAAATAATGTCTCAGGCAAAGACATAGCATCTTGGCTATCTGCTAAAATAAAAAAATACCTAGACTCTTGGTGGAAATTGAGTGTCAAGCTGCAAAACCTCAAATGGCAGATTATCATCATTTAAGGTAAATTCTTATATTTCTCCTTTGTGGGGAGGAAGGGTATAGGGAAATTCATTAGCTTCGTGCTGGAGGCAGTAGTATGAAAATAAAGGGAGTGATTTCTTTCTCTTGCTCTTGTAGTCTATCCAGAATAGGAGGAGAGGGTTGAGACCATTTTTGTGATATTCTAGAATAAAGCGGCATTTTTTCAAAATGGTAAGATATTGGTAAGCTTTATAAACCAAAATTATCAAAAGTGATCCAACTGATTATGTCATTTCTTCACAATGTTTTGTCTGTTTCAGATTTTGCCTTTAAGGGAGCTTGTAATAACAGCTTAAGAAATCTCTCTTTGTGCTTCAAAATCATGCATTGTCTGCCCTCTGCTAGGACAACCATAAGAGTTCATTGAGAGGACAAATTTTCTATCTCATTAGTTTTTTTTTTAAGGTAAACCTTACTAACCCCTCAAACCCTTGACCTTTAAAGACAGTATTTTGTGTAAGCTCTGTATTTCTCCTGTTATGATGACCTTTACACATGCTCTCCTGCTCTCTCCATCTTTATCCCTCCCTCTCTTTAATACACACTCATCTGCTTTAGTCTCAGAGCCAAGCTGTGCATGACTCTGGAGATAAAAGTTTTGTCAACATCTGAAATCAGCCTAAGTCGGATAGGAGACACTTTAATGGTCACAGTTTGAATTAAGTACTTAACACTCTCCCCCTTGAAGAAAAATGGCACTTTGCAGGCTTTTTTCCCTAGTTTTGCTGAAATCTACCATATACCCGGTGTTTTATTACAGCAGGAATTCAACTGTGACGGGCATAGTAGAGTACTTAATACCCAGGATGGAGCTCGTGGGAAGATTCCCTAAATATATGGGGGTAGGCCTGCTGCACAATATCTGCCTTTCTATCCAGCTGTCCCAGGGTGCCCCATTCTCCCTACTTCTCACCCTTCTCCCTAAGGGATGGGAATCACCATATCTCCTGAGCCCCTAGATCCCCCAAAACTTCCAAACTGTGTTGCTTTTCTTACTGCTGCCTTCCTTCTAGTTGTGCCAGCACAGAAACAAATCAACTCTCTAAAATGAAAGAAAACCTCCAAAGAATGAATGAAGCGAATAGAAACCTGGGGCTTCCCATTTGAATGAGTGGGTTCTGTGCAAGCAATAGGGCCTCTTTGGCACCTCCTTGGTCTCTGCATTCCCGGGCACCCTCGGGCTTGAAGAACTCAAGCTCATCTTTCCTAACTGATGCTCTTGATACCTTTTCTCCACAACATACTGCTCCAAGAGTAACTGCTTTGCACCTCGAAGGATAAGCTCTGGATCTGGAAACAATGGAGGGAGGAGGAGGAGCAGGAAGGGGGGGGGAGTTGTGTGTTCTGTCTCCTTGATAGCATTAAGTCATCAAACCTTCTAGTCTGCAACTTCTGGCTTGGAATTCTGGCATCTCTTCTGAAGGCTCCAGACTCACTCAGCACACCCTCTTCCCTTTCAGGCCAGCCCCCTTCTCTCTAGAATGCTTCCTAGAGTTGAAGGAGAATCCAGAATGAATGACTGTCCAAGTTGAAAGAGACCTGGAAGCCATTTGGGTTCAGTCTTCTCAGTTTACATATGAGGAAACTGAGGCAGTTGAATATTCCACTTCCCAACGTTTCTTATGTTAATGAGTGTGTAGGCTGAGAAAAGCCTTTAATCTCACCTTGGACACGGATGTGGTAAACTCAGTCATTTTTTTCAAAGCAGAAGCTATTCCTCCAAGAGAATGGGATACAGTATGTATTTGGGTTTACCCTTGATGTGAAAGGCTAGGAGTGTGTGTAACCTGGATTTGGAAGGGTAAGTTCTTACCCAATGTACCTGAAAAGCTGCCTTGGGAGATTATGTAACCAAACTGCCCTAGACTTGGCACTCAGACAGGTGGCTGACCACTGGTCTCAGGAGCTGATGGACTTCAGGATGCCTTGGAGAGCAGTGAGCTCCCTACTGTCCACAACGCTCCTCACCCCATAATGACTAATTCTGCTGTGTTCTACCCGTAATTTCTTTGGCGGTTGCTTGCCCCATCAACACAAGGGTGAATGTGCTCCAGAGGCCTAGGGAACAAAAAACCAAACACGGACCCTGGTTGCAGCTGATAAAGGTGTAACGCCTGTTCCAGGGAGATATTGAAATTGTAATCTCCGAGGTCACGTGATTCATTAAATAATTAATGCAGATCGTCAGGAATGGATCGGAGTAGTCAGGGCCTCACTAGGAATGAATCTCTGAAGTGAGACTCCAACTTCCTATTTGATTTTTAAATACACGCATCCTCAGATTTATCTTCAAAGGCTTTTAACTCCTTCAGGAAGGAAGGAGAGAGCCCTGTGGCTAGGAGAACCAGAGCTGGCGGGCTCAGGCTGGGTCCTGGTGCTTTTCTGCAGGGTTTCTGCGAGTCCAGGGAGCGCGCTGTGTCGGGGAAACGTGAGTTTGGGCTTGGGTTGTTGGGTTTTTTTCTTTTTTGTGGTCACATCCTGGCTTTGGTGATGAAGTGGGACGGATGCGCAGACAGTTGGTAATGTTCAGATTCACGCTGGGGAAGGCTGCAGAGATACCACAGGACGGGCGCGCAGCTTTGTTCAATTTTCCGGGCGTTCATAAATCAACCGCGCCGGGCTAGCGAGGGAGCAAGCGAACGCCAAAACCGCGGAGAAAAAGGCCACGGCGGCGCGGCAGCGGCCATTGCAGAGGTAGAGACCTAGGCAACATCTCTCTTTGACTCATTAATCTGAAGGATTTATGGGGAACACCAGCCATGAATATTAGACTTCGGGATAAGCAAATAGCGACAATAATAATAACCATAATAATTACAATACTCAGCCTGACTCACAGTGGTGGTGGTGGTGGCGGCGGCAGCTGCGGCGGAGGCGGTGGCGGTGCATGGTGGCATAGTGGATCTTTCAGGAGCGAAATTGAGCAGCAAAGTGCAGGATGTCTAATCCCCACTCAACTCGGGCTCATGCCAGGAGCTCCAAGGCTGGGGGCTCTCCCTTTCAAGACAGGAAGGGCAAGTTTGAAGAAGGGAAAAGGGCCCAGCGTGGATTCTGAGTCTCAAGCAGGGATGGAGGTTAAAGGCTTCAGGTGGAGTTGTGGCAGAAGACAGTTGTAAGTTTGCTTCCACTTGTTCGGTATTCTGAAGCCAGGAGTCAGAGGACTTGTCAGCTATTTGGTATCCCCTCTCACATGGATGCAGGAGAGACAGAAGAAGGCTGTTATGGAGCAGGTCAGAGTCTGGGAGGTTACCTAGGTTTGGGTAAAGGGCTGGTGGATTCAGGGTTAGGGCTATAAAAACAATGCCCCATAAAGTCCCAGCAGAACTCACCAGTAGATTCTCTTCTCCTTCCCCAGGGTCTCCTGCCCCCAGAAAGTTGGCTGAGGGTTCCAGGGTCAGATTTGCTGACAGAGCTCTAGAGAGGGTTGCAAATATTGTGAGGTGGGAGATTACAGCAAAATCAAGGCATTTTGCGATTCCTGATTGCTACACAAGGCAAAGCAGAACCAGATGGAGTATTGTCCAGTGACCTGCCCTAGTCTTGCCCAGTTTCCAGCAACAGTAGCTGGCCTGCCAGCCCAGTAGGACCAAGAAGTGGCCCGCCCAGCGCTTGAATGAAACAGAGGACAAAACCTCCCAAACTGCCTCTGGTCTGTGGACTGAGCCTGAGTCTGATTTCGCGCCAACAGAAATGAACACTATTAGTGAGGTTTCGGGAGAGTCCATGATTGAATGCTTCCAGACAAGGCTTCCCTTTGTTAGCAAAAGAAAATAAAGCATGCATTCACATTCCCCAAGTTGTGGTGCGTGAGGAGCCCTCCTAGCTGAGTCCACACCAACAGCAAAGCCTCTTCCACCTCCTTCCTATCTTCCTCTGTCATCTAGTCCATTTTTCTCCCCGCTCCCCTATAAAAGAATGAAAAAGGAGAGAGTGTGGGTGCGGAGGAGATGGAGTATGTATTTATTTTACAAAAATAAATCACCATCTTCGGGTCATTTGTAGACTGGAACATTTCTAGCTACGAGTGCCATCGCATGGACGAGTGCCCTGGTGACTCCTCCGTGCCCGCGTCACCCCTGGGACCATCCTGGTGCCTGCTCAGGCCACATTTCCAACTCCAGTCCTCCAACTCCCTTCCCTTGCAGCCACCATTCACCCCCTGCTGTTTATTTGTCTGTAGAGTGCCTGGACACGGGATAAGAGGATTCCCTGAGTGCCTGGAGCTAAAAACAATTCCTGGTCCAGATTTAAACATCTTTGGAGGTAAGCAATGAGCCAAAACTCTTCTCAGGGACTTTGCACCACTCAGTTAGGAAGAGTTTGCCCTACCAGCCCCTGGCAACTACAGCAGGTTGAAAGAGGTTCTGGTCAATATTTAACTTCAGAGAAGTTTTGGAGCTGGGTTACCTTCAGCTGCACTCAGGACAATGCGAGGCTTTAGGCAGACAAAGAATCTGCCCCAAAGCCAGTAATGGGCAGGAGGAGAGTGGTTGCAGAAGCCAAAGATGGGGTTAGAAGAGGCAGAGGGGATGTGTTTGTTTTTTCCTGCAAGTCCCAAACAAACCACTGGGGAACTGTAAGGTAAAAGCAAGTAGAGGCCATGGGCCTGGCATCTACTGCGTGGGCCCAGCTGCTTGTCCACCAAGGCAACTGTTTCTTTGGAAATTGTCACCAGTCCTGGTTCTTGGTTGAGAAAACTTGCCTTATCGCCTTGTGCTTTTCAGTTTCTCTGATCCTTTTGTTCTCTGTGGCAGGAGAGAAGTTCCCATATTTCCAATGTGTGGGCCTTCACAAGTAGTGGGTCTTCTGCAGTCTTTCAACAGGGCTGATCATGGTTCTTCCTATGGGAAAAGATCCAGTCTTCTTCTGTCTCAATGTTTTCCTTTCCTGTTTGGAATAAGAGAAAACTCTTTAAAATTCTTTTCAAGTTGTGGCATAATTTGTTCTCTTAGTTCAGGATGCAGGGAGGTAATTACTGTGGTTTATTACCTTGTAAAAGATCCATAAATTACGTGCCTATTTGGGGGAGGGGCTGCTGGGTTAAGAAGCTTGGTGTAAAGGAATTGAGTTTGCTCTGTTCTTTTAGGGAATTATTTCTTTTAAAAAGTTTTGAAGTGTTAAAGTTTTGAGGTTTTGGTTTGTATTCCCTAGCCCCAAGTTTTTCCTGAAATTTGCTCTTCAGATAGAAATCAAGTTGTTAATTAATTGTAAACATGCTATTCAGTGATGCTTTAAGGCTGGTGTGGTGTTCTAGATACAATTATTATTTTATCAGATAGGAAGTAAACAGAGTAATAGTAACTGGGTTACTTTATCAACTACTGTATGTCTGTTTATATCAAATATAGATGGGATATTTCAGGAACTTGCAACTCAGTCTGTACATATGATTTGCATCTCTGCAAACAACAGAACAGTTACAAGTATAAATAGCTGCAGGAGTTCAGGGCCATGTGTAAAACATGATATCTACATCCACATGTGTCCAGAGAACTTGGAGCCCATTTGTACTGCAATCCTACCCACAGGAAATATCTCATGTTAAATAATGATCTATCATCCACACACACACACACACACACACACACACACACACACACATGCACAGAGTGAGCTCAGAGAGCCTTACCTGAGGCTGAATAGAAAAACACTAGAGTTAATAAAAATGTTAAGTGTAGTTTTGATAGGGAAATCAGATTACATTGTTTGAGTATAGATATAGCTAATCTGCCAACAGCCTTGCAAATATTGACTCACAGTCTATATCCCTGGATGCCTACTCCTTCCAAGCCAACTTTCCTCTATTTTGGTTTTAGGGGCCTGGATCATAGCATGAAGTTCCCAGTCCTGGACAGGTTGGAGGCTGGAGTGAGTGGAGGGAGTTCTGACTTCTGGGTTTTTAAAAGGCCCATAGCTTTGCTTCAGAAAAGTAGAATTCAAAATGGTGAAGGAAGAGTCTCAGCTCTGGTTGTGTAGCCCAAGGTTGCCCTCAGGGAAGTTGCTTTTCATCTCAAAAATTGGAGTTCCTTTTGTTTTTTCAGATTTTTCCCTTCTCATCCCACCAAATCACCCCATTCCATTCCATCCCAAGTCTTTAATGTTAATTGTTAAACAGCAGTTGGAACATTAACTGGGATGTCCGAGGCAGGGAGGCCCCAGCCCAGAGCTGGGATGCCTCTGGGCCTTGCTGGCATTAAGGCATTTCTCTGAAGCAGTACCAATGACTTCTACTACTGATTAATAGCCTCAAGAGTTTCGATTTGCTCAAAACTGTTCTGAGAATTCTGAAGGGAGGCCTTTCTCATCTTATAGTTGATACCTTTGGTTTTTGTTGTTGTTGTTGTTGTTTGTTGTTGTTTGGTACCAGGGATCGAACTCTGGTCCTTGCGCTTTTGAGGCAGGCAGTGGAACCACTGAGGTAAATCCTTGGCCCTAGTTGATATCTTTGTAGAAACTTGGGGAGTGAGTAGTTGTTAGCAACTGAGGAATACTTCCCTTTCAGGTTATTTTCTAGGGTATCTGGAAAACTCAGTGTGAATGATTGGGGAGGGGGCATAAGGAGCAAAGGGGAGGAGGAGGAATAGACTGAATCCTTCAGGAAAAGAGAACATATTTTGGAAACCAGCCCCTGGCCCTGTTCCCCATCTTCCAAATCAGAGAAAGCAAGTTGTTACCATGGGTCTCACTTTCTAGTTTCTGGCTTAGAACAGAGCTGGGAAAATTCACATAAAGTTTTGCTTCCAGCTATTTACTAGGCAGAATATTATGGAAATACTACCACCAGCCTAGGTCAGCTCTTGCTTCCAAGAGGTTATGTCCTTTTTTATTGTCCTTCTCAATTGGGTCCATGATATAGCCAGACCCCCTTACTTGGGGCTTTAGATTCACAATGAATCTTCTGTTCCCCTTCAGGGAAAGAGAAAAAGGGAGGAATTATCCATAGCATCCTGGAGCTGCTGCTGTAAGACCTTACATTTAGATATAAGCAGCTGAAAACTCACTCTCAAGGAACAAAAGAATATGTATGGCATGAGGAGCCCACTGTCCTTAGGGTGCTCAAAATTCAGAAAATAATGCTGGAAAGGGGGAACTTTTTAAACAGCTGATGAAAGGAGTTAGCAATGTTATCAAGCAGAAGGCAAGCCTAGAGGTGTGTGTGTGTGTAGGGGGGTGTCAATGTGTTTTAGCCAGGTTCTTCCTGAGCAGAATTGGTTCAGTTCAGCTTCCGATGATAGACTTGAAGTTGTCTTACAGGAGGGCAAACAGACCCTCCTGCTGAGAGGTTCCCAGGTTGTCTTAGAGGTTGGCCCAAGGGACATCAGTGTAAGTTGATACCTTTTGTTCCCTCTTGTAGAGGCAATTAGATCATTTCCCATTACATTTTTATTCATTAGAAACCTATAATTTCAATATCACTCAGCTATGCATTGAAGGAATGCATAAGTATGGGCTTATCCAGGGCATTAGGTCCCTCCAGATCTTGCTAAACTCTGACCCACCACTCTATTACCAAGCACACCTTGCCTACTGGGTTCCCACTGAGCAAAAACAACTGGACTCAGAGGAGAAACTTTAACATTTGTCAGGTAATTATAGGACTTTTTAGTTTCTGCTGTGGCTATGATGTTATGGCATGTGTGTTAGCTAACTCCATACAATGGCAGGCTGTGAGGAAGTCTGCTGACTAGGCCAGTCATTTGTGGGGTTGGCTCTTGCCTTTTGATACTCTGGCCTCTGAGCCAGAGGTGACTGGGGGACTTGGGTGTGCTGGATTCAACTTGTCCATGGATGGGAAACGATAAGGAAAGTTAAATACTGTAGAGCCTAATATGGTCAGCATTGCTGTTTCCTTGTGTTTTGGTGTGCATGTAAAAAAATATAAGTGGAGATGAGCAGCCTTGTGTGGGGTGTGTATGTGTGTGTGTGTGTGTGTGTGTGTGTGTGTGTGTGTGTGTGTAGGGGTTGCCCCCAGCATCCTACTACTCAGAACTCTTACAGACTACTGGACAAGGTCCCTCACTTCCCCTCCCACAAAGCCAAATGTTCTGCTGAGAAACCTGGTTCCTTCAGTAATTCCCTTTTTCAAATAAAAGGATTTAAGTTGACGTATGACCACGTGAGCACATAATACAGTGCATTATTGTAGCATTTGAAGCGGAGACCCAGGCAGTCTTTGCCTGTGATTACGTTTTCTAGATTCTCTACAGAGCAAGAGCTTTCTCCCCCCACCCCCACGCACCCACCTCCTCCTTCTCCTTCCCCTTCTCCGGAGAGCACTCTTAGAGCGGGTTGCAGTTTTCAGCGCTCATGGAGCAGTTCGGGGCGAGCTAGCCAGCAGTTCGGGGCGAGCTAGCCAGCCGACGGGACTGGAGGCCACACCAGGAGGATGGAATTTATTTTAAGGTATTTCCGCTGATTGTTCATACCTACAATGAGTTATAGCTGTGGGAGACAAAGGTCAGGCAAGGAGTCCCTGGCTCGTGGACAGGACCCTCAACCTTTCTCTTCCTTTGTTTCTCATTTAGAACTGAAACCATTTAAAGGATTTCTAGTAGCCTCAGACTCTAAATTTAATTCCTTGAAAAGTATTGCAGGGTATAATGGAGGGGGCGCTTAGGGGTTACTAGGTGGGCCCATAATCTTCAGTGTGAGGGTGGCTTTGTCCACTGTAGCTAGCGGGCAAGGCTGGAGTCCCAGGAGCTGACACCCAGTAGAAGGAAGATCTTTAAGTGCTGGCAGCAGCAGAGCTGCCGGCATAGGCCGAGGTAGAGGTGGTCAGCGCACTTGAAGAGCGAGATTTCATGGAAGGAGTGGAGGCTGGTAGCAGAGAAGAGGAATCTCTCCAGGGTTAGCTGTGTTTGCCTGTTGGGGATGGAGGGTTTGGGCTGACCTGGGCAGCCTAAGCAGATGGGAGAGGAAAATCGATGAGGGAAATGTGCAGATGTGCTGCCATTTTATTGATGATGCTTCCAGCCACTTTATTCAGAGCTCAGTTGCGGGGCATGCTTCCCCGTGAGCACGCCCGACCTAAGGCGCCGACCCGGACGATGTGCCATTGTTTCCCTGAACACCATCTGCCTGGGAGAGATGGAAGACAGCTCAGACCTAGGAGAGGCTTGGGGTGGTGGTGAGCGAGTTTATTACCTGGATCCTCAGTTATTTTTGAATTTAGAAGGATGCAGGGGCTAGGTTTGGGTTTCATCAATGTGCTGGGTGCTCTTTATATGCTCCCAACCGAGCTCTTAGGATTCAAGAATTGGCCGTGTACCCTGGGGTGGAGGGAAGGCTGGAGGCAGAGTCTTCAGGAAGCAGAGGCAGACATCTCTCTGGTTTCAGAGTCCCAGAAACAGAGCAGCAGCCAGGATGAAGGCAGAAAAGAGTCAAATCATATGCTTCTAAATTACTGGGAAAGCCTAGACCAATTGGCCTTTGGGGACCCCGTAGTCCTGGGAAGAGTAGAAACTCCTTGGAAAGGTGAAAGAAATTCCTGCTTTCCTCTGCTCATGGAGCAGGGAAAAGGTGCTTACAAGGAGTTAGGAATTTAATTTGTCTCTGTGACTTTTAAAAAACTCATTTCTTTCTTTGCTTAAAAAATAAAGTCAGGCTTCCCCTATTTGAGTGAGATTTACTTCCCAGAATGGAAGGCCTCATTCTGCCCTCCCCAGCTGGCCTCCATGCTAACCATGTTTAACTGAGGCCATTTCAAGTGCTCTAAAACACCCCTTGGAAATAAAATGTAAGCTTTAATTGCTGTTCAATTACTTGTCAGCATTTCATATGATTTATGACCCAGTTCTGGTGCATTTTTGACCCAGTTAAAGACTCATAAATAATATAGTTTCACTAAAAAGAATGAGAAAGGGAATAGAGGTTTGTTAGAGGCATCTTTTTATTGTCACTTCACTGCCAGCTGCTTGAATAAATATCTAGTGATGGACTCTCTGAGCTGGTTCTGTATCAAAGTATGCATGGTGAGAAGCCAATAGCTGCTTTTATAGAACACAGGTTGGTTTTTCCTCCCAGGAAAGATCTAAAGCCACTCCATAATAGCTAAAGCTAGTCCCCTTCTACCCTCAAAATTCCAGCCTCACCCTCAGAGGCACGTATATTTCCTCAGTAATTTGCCTCCTTGTTTTAGGATTTCCATGCCAGTTCTTGCCAATAATCACTCCTCACCTTCCTCTCTGGCTGTACAGATGGTCTTGGAGCTTTGAGGCCCTCTCAGAGATATGCAGGACACCCTCTTGATGTAGAAAGGAACCATCAGGCACCTTTGCTGCTCCAAATATTCTTCTACTGCTGATAAACTTTTCTTCTAGTTCTCTTGGATGAGAGATCAGGAAACATGGGGACCTAAGGAAGTTCGGGGATCCACCCTGTCCTCTCCAAAGAAAGGCTTGGTGGGTTTGGAGGAGCCGGGTGAACTGCTGCGGAATTTGCCTAGAAAGGGCACAGCTGTGGTGGGTAATGTCTGGAAGCAGAAATCAAAAAGGTATTTTCTCTTTAAAAAGAATAACCAACCAACGAAAACCTTCCGCCGTTATAAAGTATTTTTAATCATTTCATCTGCTCCAAAGCCAGTCCTTTGGATTTCAGCAGAGTCATGAGGCAGGGCCACCGGCAGTCTTCGAGCCGGGACGCCAGATCTTAGACTGGAAGTCTGAGCCCCACTTCTTCCAGGCGGCCCGAAGCCCAGAAGCCACCTAGTTAGGGGAGGGCTGAGGCCTGGGCCCAGATGAGCTTCCTGCTCAGATCTCCCTTGGCTCCTCAGGTTCAGTCCTTGCGGTTTGCGCGGCTTGGTCTTGGCGCTCTGGAAAGGTATGCGCTCCGGGAGCCCCAGCCCTAGCTCGCATATCCTCCGCCCAGACGATCCCTTCCCTGGGGCTGGTTCTCACGGAGAGCTGGCCTCCCCTGCAGCTGGTTTAGCTGAGAAGGCGCTGAGAGTCGCGTCAGCAGTTTGGAGGAGAAAGTGCGGGTTGATTATTGACCCACGCCTTCTTTCTTCAAATCCCACATCCGAACCCGGCAGGTTTGAAGAGAAAAAGCCGCCCAGCGGATTTTTGCGGCTGGCTCTCACCTCCTACGCGGCCCGGTTCCCCCTTTCAAGTTGCGCCGCCGCAATGTGCCATAAGGAACAAGTGTTTGCTGTTTTGCGCTCTGTTTACAGCTTTGGGGCGCCGAGTCATAAATCTTGCCCAGCCATAAATGACAAAAACCATTGGTATGCATGAGGCCACCCTGGCCCGAAGTGTTTTTTGATTTCTCCTTTTCCCCCTGGCTTTGTTTTTGCTCTAACGTGACACTTTGGATCCCTGACAGTTTAAACATACTACTTATATTTTTAACACCTTCCTTTGAGAAGGACCCGCCGTGGACACCTTGCAATTGCACGAAAGCTCCCTTTCTCTCTTCTAGCCGCACTTGTGCTGTTGCAGTTTGCTTCAGAACCTGGGGAGTTTAGGGAGGTTTTGGAGGAATACCATCCTCTTTAAAGTTGTGGCATATGAGCAGAAAAGCTCGGGCCTCTCCTCTGCTCATCGAGGCCACTCCACTAATTAGGATCGAGATATCGTGGATGTCTGTTTGTGCTGGGGTCAGAGCGTTCTCTGTCTTTCCCGTGGGTGAGCCGCGAGTCTGCGCTGTGCAATGGGCACAAGAGAGATGGAGACCCAGGGTTCTAAGCAACCTTCGGCGTGCCTGAGTCCAGAGAGCTCATTTCACTGCTGGGAGAAGTGTGTATCTCCCCCAGCACACTTTCCTCCTGGCTGCTAGGATATCACTAGTTTCTGCCTAAAAAGATAACCAACAACAGTCCAGTTGGCTCTTGGGGAAGTCTCTGGAGAAAGGCCTTATCCCAGTAACCCGAAGATTGGGGGGTGGCAGGTGAAGTAAGCTGCCCAAAGTCTGGGGAACTCATGTCTGGTTCTCTCTTGCTCTTGTCCCACAGCCCGTAATATCCAAGGCCGAGGGTTGGGTGGTTTCTCAAACGGATTCCTAAGAAATAGAGCCCAGCCAGAGAGCCCCTTTGTGAGAGCCGTTTGTCCTCATTAGCATAATTTTCCTGGACTTTAGTGACGCCCAGGAACGAGGGGAGGGAGGGCGCTGGGGGTGGGGGAAGCCGCCCTCCTCCCGCCGCCGAGCTCCCCTCTCTCCCTGCGGTCCCTCCCCTCGGCTCAGCCCCATCCCCCACGCCGGCCGGCGCTTCCCCGGCCACCTAGGTCTCCCCTCCCGCCCGCCCCCAGCACCCCTCATCACACCCGACCAGACGCTGCTCCGCGTGTAATATTCGTAAGAAACATACCCAAGTCGGTGCCACTAGCCCAGGCAGAGCCCGCGCCGCGCCAGCGCTATCTCCGGGCCGCCGCGGCTGCTGCCCTCGGGAAGGGCAGGGGGCGGGGTGTGGGGGAGG